>CM051241.1:69717929-69938485 GCA_027917425.1 Gastrophryne carolinensis | reverse complement strand
CTGCAGGCTTTTGCCAGGCAAGTCAGCCGCGGTTTTTCTCTGTGTACCTGCTGAGGAATGTTTTAATTATTTTTTACCCAACCCATCCTTCTTCCAGTTAGGGCTACGGGCTTCTCAGGTAGGGGGCCCGCTCAGACTTGACATATTTACGATCAAGCGGCCGCGGCACTGATAGTATCGGCGGCTGTCGGGGGAGGGGGGAAGGTTGGGTCAGGCCATGCTGTTACCCGTGGCGGATGCTGAGCATGGTTTTGTAAGACTGTGTGCGGCTACGGGCAGCAGCCCCGGCTATATATGGTTCAGTTGCTGGGTCTTTATCATGATTTATCTGGTCAGGAAACAGCCTTGTTTTTACATGCATGGTCTTGTCTCTTTATAGGTGAAGTTAGATGGCGGCGGTGAGTGTTTTTTCGCCATTATCAACTTTATTTTACAAGCAGGAATATTATTATGTGTATTATAATAATTAATTATTATTATAAATATTGTATTTATTTAATTATATTGTTATTATGAATATTATGATTATAATTTAATTATTATTTTAGTATTTTTATTATTTTTCTAAATTGTATATTAATCTTTAAAAAAAAAGGAAGAAAATAATGGGATTATTAAAACTTTTTTCCTTCTCTCCTCTTTTATTTTTAGAAATTGGGAAGAAGTAAAGAAAAAGGGGGTTGTGGTTCCTCCGGTCCCTTTTTGGGATTGGTTTAGGCTTAGGACCCCCTGGGTCGAATTGGCAAATTAAAAAAAAAAAAAAAAAAAAAAAAACACCATGAGGGAGGCATCAGGGGACAGTGATACAGGTACCCCTCTTGAGGCAGGGCAGGCTTCTGCCCCTTATGCAAGCAGGATACCCTAGGCACGGTATGTTCCGCTTGCGCTGTAAGGATCGGCCTGGATCATAACAGAGCGGCTGATCGGGCCTCTAGCCCGGCTATCGCTGGAGGGAGCGTTACGTCTCAACCATCCCTTACTTCCCCTAGGGAGGGGGAAGGCAGCGAGGTGCAGGCAGGTATTGCACACAGATTGGATAATCTGGAGAGGCAGTTATCTTTGGTATTTTCAAAGAAGGCCGCCTATAAGAAGAGACATTTGGATCCTGTGACGGAGGAAGAAGGATTTGTTTGCCCCCTTTGGTGAGGAAGAGGATGAAGATTTTTTGGATGAGCAGCCCTCTGAGGGTGAGTGGTCCTCAGGGGAAGATAGTAACTCTATCTTATTTTCGTCCAATGAAGATCCTCTCCTCGTGGATGAGACAGAATGTCTGCTTTCCTCGGTCTTTGATACTTTGAATATCTCCCCTCCTGAGGTGGCGAAAAGAAGGAAAGATGACCTGTTTAAGCCTGTAAGGCAAAGGCAGGTGTTTCCGGAGCAACCGCACTTTTCCAAGATGATATTTAGGGAGTTCCGGCTGTTCCAAAGATCATAGATGCTAGGTATCCCTTTCCGGCAGACATGGTTAAACTTTGGTCTTATCCATCTGAGGTGGACTCCCCAGTAGCAGGCCTATCGAACACTTCTATCATGCCGTCCGCTACTATGGGATCCCTAAGAGATCCCACTGAGAGACGTATAGATCAATTAGCCCGCCATGACTTTGCCATGATAGTATCCTTTCTCCGTCCTGTTTGTGCCACGGCCATTGTGTCCCTGGCTTCAAGGAAGAAGATAAAGAAAAATTTAGCCAGGGCTAAGTCCCGCAGGCTTGGCCAAGAGTCCAAGGATTTTAAGGATTGTTTGGACTTCAATTCATTCGCTATTACTGCGATGGACGATGCGGTCAGGTTGGCGGCTAGAACTTCTGCTCTGCTTGTGGCCTTGCGCCGTTCCTTATGGCTAAGACAGTGGTCGGCGGATGCCGCCGCTAAGAAGGCTCTTACAGATCTACCCTTTCTGGGGGGCAGACTCTTTGGAGAAAAGCTAGACGGTATGGTTAAGGATGGGAAACTTCCTCAGAGGAAGAGGACGACCCGGCCCTTTCAGAGGTCTTCACCATTTCGGCCCTTTCGAAGTAGCAGAGGTGCCTTCCGTCCTTGCTCCCGTAGACATTTCGGGGGGAGAGGTAGAGCGCATAATAGGGCAGGAGGGGTCTGGAGAAGTAGGCCCAAGCCTCCAACCAAGTCCACTTCAGCATGAGGGGGCGCCCTCACCCAAGCGGGTGGGGGGACGGCTTTTGCTTTTTGCTCATATCTGGAGGCGCCACGTAAGGGATCTTTGGGTCCAAGAGGTGGTGTCTTCAGGTTACAAAATCGAGTTTGCAGCCAGACCGCCCGCAAGGTTCCTTCGATCAGGGGCATCCTGGAACCAGTCAAAACTAGATGCCCTGAGGTCTGCAGTTCAGCATCTCCTTCAAAAAGTGGTAATTCGTCGGGTACCCTTTCAGGAAGAAGGTCAGGGGTTTTACTCCAACCTGTTAACAATCCCCAAAAAGGACTGGTCGATTCGTCCCATTTTAGACCTAAAGGATCTCAACAGGTATATCCGCGTGAAACATTTCCGCATGGAGACCTTGAGGTCAGCTTTAACAGTAGTTCGCCGTGGGGATTTTATGACGACTATAGACATAAGGGACGCGTATCTGCATGTGCCGATTTTTCCGGGGCATCAAAGATTCCTGAGGTTTGCCTTGGAAGACCAGCATTTCCAGTTTGTGGCACTCCCGTTTGGGATATCCTCGGCTCCGAGAGTGTTCACCAAGGTCCTGGCGGGTCTCATGGCGATCTTCAGGAGCCAGGGGATATGCATCATACCCTATTTGGATGATCTCTTCATTTCAGCCGGGTCGTGTCAGCAGATCCTGAGGGACATGCAGACGGTCCGATCAACTCTGGAAGAGTTCGGCTGGGTGATCAATTACCCGAAGTCCCATATCACTCCGGCGCCAGTAAGGAAATTCTTAGGTATGACTCTGGACACGGTTCAAGTCAAAGTGTACCTACCAGAGCAGAAGGCTCTGCTAATTCAGAACCAAATCAAGTACTTACTGGCTTGCCGGCAGCCGACTATTCAGCTGGGGATGAAGATAGTAGGCCTGATGGTAGCCTGCTTCGAGGCGGTACATTTTGCCCAGTTTCAAATAAGGCCGCTTCAATGGAATCTGTTGGCGAGCTGGGATCGAGCCCCGCAGTCGCTGGATCAAGTCTTTGTGCTAACGCCTTCAGCCAAGCATTCCCTTCTGTGGTGGATGGACGCTCTTCATCTGTCTGTAGGCAGGTCCTTTCTGACACCGTAGTGGCAGATTGTTGCCACGGATGCCAGTCTCACAGGCTGGGGGGGCATCTGGCAGACCCAGAAGATCCAGGGTCAGTGGGGCCCTTGAGAGAATCAGCTTCCCATAAATATATTGGAATTAAGAGCAATCTGGCTAGTACTTCAGTATCTGACCCCCAGCTTAAAGGGGCAGGCAGTCCAGGTTCAGTCGGACAATCGGACGGCGATAGCCTATATCAATCATCAGGGGGGTACCCGGAGCAAGAATGCTCTAGAGGAAGTAAGCCGGATTCTGGGGGGTAGAGAACCAGGAGGCAGACGCTCTGAGCAGGAAGGTTCTGCGTCGGGGAGAATGGTCCCTCAGTCGGAAGGTCTTTCAAGCCCTTTGTCTTCGCTGGGGGTGTCCGGAAGTGGATCTCTTTGCATCCAGACACAATCACAAACGGCCGAAATTCATGTCCCTGTCAAGGGACCCTCTGGCCATAGCAACGGACGCCCTGTCACTCTCTTGGGCAGGGTTCAAGCTTCTGTACATTTTTCCCCCGCTTCCGCTTCTGAGCCGTGTACTTAGAAAGATAGTTCAGGAGGGGGTACCAACCATTCTAGTAGCTCCTCACTGGCCAAGAAGAAGTTGGTTTTCAGACATAACAGGGATGTCGGTAGACCATTGGCGCCTACCGGTCGAGCCAGATCTTCTCACACAGGGGGGTTTACAGAAGCTGGCTTTGACGGCTTCGCTATTGAAACCTCGATCTTAGCAGAGAAGGGTTTATCGGCCAAGGTTATTCATACCATTATTCTGGCCCAGAAGAAGTCTTCTTTCATGATTTACTATAGGGTCTGGCGATCATTCATATCTTGGTGTGAGGCTAGGAATTTTTTATGCAGAAGGTATTCGATTTCTAGAATTCTAGAATATCTACAAGATGGCCTAGATATGGGCCTACAGTTAAGCACCCTAAAAGGGTATGTGTAGGCCTTATCTATTTTTTTCCAGAAGTCTATCGCTAGTAATAGGCTCATTAAGACTTTTTTTCAAGGTGTCACTCATGTCCGACCACCGCGCAGGTCCATTTTACCGGTGTGGGGCTTGAACCTGGTGTTGACGGCTCTACAGGGTGCTCCCTTTGAACTTATGATTGACGCTCCGTTGACGCTTAAGGTGATATTTTTGGTGGCTATCACCTCTGTGCGGCGTGTTTCTGAGTTAGCCGCCTTATGTATGAAGTCTCCTTATTTTGGGTTGCACAGAGACAAGGTAGTTTTGCGATTTAAGCCTGATTTTTTACCTAAGGTCATCTCTCCTTTCCACCTAAATCAGGAGGTAACCTTACCTTCTCTTTGCCCAGTTCTGGCTAATGCTAAGGAAAGGGCACTTCATTCTTTAGATGTAGTTAGAGCCATAAGATATTATTTGGCAGCTACAGATTCCTTCCGCAAGACGGATTTTCTTTTTGTCATATCAGAAGGACCGAGAAAGGGGCTTCTGCCAGCTAAAGCCACTGTCAGTAAGTGGATTAGGCAGGCAGTAGGAAGAGCCTATTCGGCCAAGGGGAAGCAACCCCCTTTTCGGGTCATGGCCCATTCCACTAGGGCCATTGGTGCGTCCTGGGCTTTTCAGCATCAGGCTTCGGGGGAACAGGTTTGCAAAGCTGCCACCTGGTCTTCGGTCCATACATTCACCAAGTTTTACAAGGTGGATGTTAGAGCCTCAGCTGACGCTGTTGTTGGTCGGAAGATTTTCCAGGCAGTAGTGAAGTGAACTACCTGCCGTTCTGCGTTAGAGGATCCCGCCCATGGATGGCACTGCTTTTGGAGATCCCAAGCGTAAGGAGTGCCTGGAATAGATTGGAAGAAAAAACACAATTCTGTGAGGTACTCACCTGCAGAATTGTTTTTTCTGGGAATCCATTCCAGGCACTCCGGCCCACCCGTTTTGGGTCATGGTCTAGCTTCTGATGCTTTTTTTGATGGTGTATTAGTCAGATTATTATTCTTTTGTATATATTAAAAAAAAAAAAAAAAGAGAGTGAATATATATGTAATTTAAGTATTATTTCTGAGAGTATTCTGGAGTGAGGTGTGTAGGAACATGGACTCCTATTTTAAGGCCTCCCGGCCTGCCTCTATTTATTTTATTACTACTTTTTAAGTAAACTGATCTTGGTTAGGAGGCAGCTGCTACTTATGGGCCGGGAGGGGCCGCACCTGTTTTCTTTCTTGCAGTCACGTGATCAGCAAGGAGGTAATCCCAAGAGTAAGGAGTGACTGGAATGGATTCCCAGAAAAAACAATTCTACAGGTGAGTACCTCACAGAATTGTGTTTTTCTGCTCCTCCCCCTCGCCTCCCTCTTTTCTCCTCTCCTCCCTCCTCTCCGCTCGACCTGCTGTAATGTCAGCCATGACGTCAGCTGTCCCCCACCCCTCGTGCACTCCCTCACTTCCTCCCTCTTCTTTCTCATCTGTGTGTTCCGACCTCCGCATTGATTGAAAATCACGCTTCCACAGGACCATGCCTCCACAAGCCTGGTATTTTTTGTAGGGAAAGGTTGCAACCCTACCTGCAGACCAAGACTCTCCCTGCCAGGAGGGGCTTAGGCTAACTGACATGGTTAAACAGTGACAGCTTAACAAATCACCAAGTTGATTCTCCATAGCGACAACTTCGGTCACACATCATACAATGTTGTTGCTATCAAAAATTAGCTAAGCATTTTGTTAAAGTGGACCAAAACCCAGATCGATTCTCTCCCCCCTGGGCATCCAAAATCGGTATGCCCCACTGTGTAAAACCTCCCAGGTTGCCCTGTTCACTTACCTTGGTTCCCGTCAACTCTGCATGTGCCGTAGGACCGGGAAGAGGTGAACAATCTGGGGGGTTTCACACAACGGGGCACCCCCGATCAGGGTGCCCTGGGGAAAAGAAACAAGACTCAGGATAGTCATGGATTTTGGTCTACTTTAAACTCTCATTTTTAGTATCCCAAATTTATCCTGCTGAAAAAATGTTTATCTTAGTTTAGGTACACTTTAACTTCCTGTCTTTGATGATTAAACAATGATGACCCCCCCTTTCCTTAATTGGACTGAAAAATAGTATCCTTCCATCAGCCGACAAGTCAGCGGCACTTGCTTAAGATCCCCCATCCCCCCTCTTATTGGCCACTTCCTTCCATGCAGGGGTCCCAGCAGCACAGGCAGGAAAACATCAATCTACCTGTCAGCGTCTGGGCTGAGGTGTGCTTGGATGCTGCTGTGTATCTGACATGTCATTGTTATGGTTGCCTTGGTATGACAGCAGTCTGTGATAATTAGAAACACTCCCAAGTTATATCGTCACATCTGTGAAATCTTGCGTTAATTAAAATGCTGATATTTTGAGCTTTGTTAGCTGACCTGAACTCTAAAGTGAAGCCAATGCCTAATGCGGATCACCATCGACAATCCACCACCCTCCCAGCCTTCTAATCACCATGAAGGGCTGAACTGCTACCTACTTTTATTGCTACCCATGGAAGGCAGTGCAGCCTGTCACCCATCAGATGGCGCTCCAATAGGAAAAGTACTGGTATGTTTCTCATGCAGGGCTTATTTTAGTGTCTGTGTGAACCAGGACCTTCAAGTGGACCTGGATTCATCAGGGAATCTGCCAGTGTACACAGGAAGGCCTGAAAGATACCTTCACAGAACATGGAAAGACCACTTTAAAGCATGACCCAATCCAGGGCCCAATCAATACACACATTCCCGTAAAACCCTACTTTGTACAGGGGGGCATCCCAAAAACCGTGGTTACAAGAATAGGATACAACATTTTCATGTGTGTGGGACGCCTGTTCCAGTTTGGTACTTTTTTCTTTACCTTAGAGTGTGGGGGTGAAGAAGGCTTCATTGTGTGGTTGGCAGTGTTGAGAGATAAGTCCCCCTGAAGTTGCAGGTTGTTTGACGTTATGTTCGACTCTGGAGAGAAAATGGATTAGGTTTGCACAAAATCAAAGAGCAGAACCCAGGATCTTGTCTGGTCAAACGCCATGGTGGCTGAGAGGATGTGCAGAGTGGACCTCCTTGCAAGAATGGATCTTGCGCCCAGGAAAGAGACACGAGTGCCGCTGTGTTCGCTCTGTAGGGATGTTGTCTGGAGCATGTGTGCAGCCATGAAAAGTGCTAGCTGCAGAATGCACTCACAATACACGGCACAATACACAGCTTCAAGAGATGAGGAGTGCTGGAAACAGGCTGAGATCAGTATCCATACCTTGCTGGAAGAAGCTGTGTTAGGTAATTGTGTTACGGGTTTGTAGTTAGGCTTACGGAGAACCATAAAACCCATTAAGCATGGGGGGTGAAGCAGGGTGATGGGGTAGCTATCACGTCTGTTAAGAAATGTAATTAGCATGAGTGTGGGTCTGCTTTAAAATTAGAAAATGTACATAGATTCCAGCGAATTTCAGATGTAATTGTGGTAACATGGTTTGGCCACCTGATAGTATAAGAAATGAACAGTTATTCTCATAACATGATATAACTTGCAATATTAATGTGAGTAATAGGGCTTTCCTATAGGTGAATTACCCAAAGAAATGTTGCAGAAGCAATAGAGGGAAAATAGGGGGCTGACTAATTTGTTTAACCAGAACCAGGCCTATAAATCGACTCTAGCTGGCTGTAAGACAAGGAGAGCCGGGAGCGAGAGAGACAGAAAAGAGTGTTGTCAGGGTGTGCTAGAGGCAGCATATCAACCAGCTCACTGTGAGAGAAGCCTTGAATGTCCAGACCAAGGAGTACCCCCTTAGGAAGGCACAACAGAGAAAGTCTGAGATTGATGCTCTCTCCTTGACCGAGAATGGAGGGAAGCCATGCTGGGACAGAATCCTGGGGGGAAAGGCCAGTTAGAAACAACTGCAGGATTCAGATTGTGTAGGGCCCTGTATGTTGGGGCTCTTGTAAAGCCTACTTTGCCTGCCTTAGTAAAAAGAGAACCTGTTTGCAACGTTTATGGACTCTGGCTGCCAAGTGACATGGCTAAACGTGCTCAAGGCTCATACATACGAGCTTAAGGCTCATACATTAAACTTGTTTCTGACTTTTAACTCAATTGGATACAGCGAGGCAATTAAAGCCTGAAACAGCAGAGAGACGTGGAGCTTCATTTCTCAAAATGATGCCAAGTGAGCACACATTTGATAAGGTGGAGAAGCAACAATGATGGGGCTCCCCTAACTTAATGGGCCCTGGTGCAGACGCACCCCCTATAGTTATGTCCCTGCTGGCTGCCATTTTTGTCACATTCATGTGGACACATGGGTGAGTATCTTCACATCCCCTGCACACAGACCCTGCAAAGACCCTGTTTACAGCATGGCCCTGTCCTGGACCCACTTCACACACATTCCTTTAAAACCTCCCTTAGTACAAGGGGGCATCCTAAAACTGTCCTTACTCCCTGGTTACAAACCGTAAACATTTTGCCTGACCTTGGATCTATGGTTCTGTGGCTTCTCCTAGCAGTTGGTGGGCCTTTGCAGTAGGCCCGGGAAGTCTCTTTAATGTTAATTTGCTTCCCAGTCAAGGGTCTATATATAAGCACAGACTGTGACGTTGAAATAATGTATAGGGCCCAAAATCAGGCAGGCAAGCAGCCAGGCCATTACCTAAGTATTCAATTTACTAGCCAAGCCAACAGACTCTAGAGCTTAATACACAAATCCATTTCTTTGTACCATTACCATTACTAGTTCCTGTGTTGTAACCCAAATATTCCATTTAGTAATGTGTATAATTATTCTCCAGAAAATCATTACCTCCATTATGGTCACCAAAGGAACTAGGAAATAGTTTCCCATAATATTACTTTAGGGTATTAATATAATATTAAAGAACAGTAATGACAAATTGTCTGGCATCCCTTATTTAAGTGATATGGATTAGAGACCTCCTGCCCGGATCCTAATTGGCCCGAAGCCTGCCATGTCAGCATATGATCCAATGTAATTATCATGGTGCTTCATCTATAAATCACTATATGAATTGACATATGCTTCTCTAATGTAAGGGGTCACTTGGTGTTTAATATCCAGCAGACGCAAAATGGATTTGATTCCTTGTATAGTTTCAGTTTTTAATGTTCTTGTTGTGTGCAAACATTTTCATTGGAAATGTTATTTTGGTTATCGCCCCAAATTAAATGGTGAACAGTAATATTTTACATAGTAGTAACTGTATTCTAGATTTTACAATTTAACTAGAGTGTGGGGGAATTAGATCGCTTTACATATTATGTAAACAATAGGCCTTTATGAGAAATTAATATTGTTAAATTATTATGTAATATATATATATATTTCTGTCTCTCTAGGTATAATTAGTTGCATTTGACCAGTCATACAAAGGTCAGCTCATCAACGCAGGATAAGGTGTCTCTCACAAGCCCAGAGGCTTTCCCCACCCTAATAAAAACAGGTTTTCAGATCTGCTGTCTGATGCAAACACATTAATAGAAGGTATTCTGCCCAAAACTATTAACAACTAGTTTATAAAGTTATAAAAATTCCTAAAACCAAAGCCATAATTGGCCTGACCATCTGAAATATAGGGGTGACTATTAGGGTCAGGAATCAGATAAATGGGTAGCAGGGGTATTTATCAAATCAGAGAGTTGATGGGTCACTGTGGGGTTGCCTTAGGCAACACACTAGGAAAACCAGTTTTGAAGACTTCAGAGGGAGATGGGATGGAAAGAGTTCGGATATGGAGGGGGACTCATCCCAGGAGCCAGAAGAGCTGAGGGGCAGCACAGTAAGGCAGCTCTAAGAAACCATTGCAGGAGGGTAAATATGCTAAACCATTGCTCTTTATGATAGGAGTATAGGTCTTGTTGCTGCCACTAATATTTTTTTTTCTGTTGTTCCACTTAGCAAATCCTAGCCTGAACACTGGATTAACAGGCCCCATTAACCTTTTGAGGTCATTATCATGTCTTTGTGAATTGTATTTATGACTTATGATTCTGTATTAACCTGGTATTGTAGAAGTAAGAATTGAATGTGTCATATATTTGATACATGATATATAATTTATACATGATATATGATTTTATACAAACAATATATCTCAGTATTTACCATTTGTCTCAGTGTGTCTTTGAAATAACGGATGTCTAAAAGTTCCTACAATCTTTGTGTTTATCCATTGCATCAATATTAGCCAGTTACTAATATATATATATATATATATATATATATATATATATATATATATATTTTCAGGATCTGGGGGCGAACGGCAGTGACTCAGAAGACAGTTCTTCAAATCAAAAGCAGTCTTATTGAAAACAAATATTCAACAGCCAAGTTGACAGCCAACAGCCAACAGTCTCTTACTTCAGAGAAGGTTGCAGCCTACAATGCCATACATCAAGCGGTTACCTCACCAGCTCTAGTAAAGTCCAGGGTAGGATAATCCAGCTAACTGCAAGTGCTTGTTGTAACAGGTCCACTTACAGGGCATACAAGTCCACGCTGTTAATCCACAAGTCCAAGTTCGGGGGCCACAAACGAAGTCCTTCGGCTGCATTCAGTTCTGTCAGTCTCTATGAGCAGTACAGCCTGGGCTCCTCTTTCCAGGCTGTTCACCAGCAAACTGAAAGTCTCATTGCATCCTTTTATTTAGGCTTCCCCGCAATTAGCCTCATCATCTGTGTGAGACCTAGGATTAGGGAAAAACCTGTAGAAGACTAGGGAATGTGAACTGGGATCCTGTAAACCCGGCATGGATGGTGCCTGATTGAGCAAAGCAGGGGAAAAATATACACCCTTCAGCACTTTCCCATACACTTTACCACAATATATATATATATATATATATATATATATATATATATAGTGGTAAAGTGTATGGAAAAGTGGTGGATGGTGTCTATATTTCCCTTGGTTTTTTCAGCCAGGCACAATCCATGCCGGGATAACAGAGCTCCAGTCCACATTCCCAGTCTTCTACGGGTTTTTCCACTACTCCCAGGTCTTTCCAGGTGATTAGATTAATTGAAGGAAGGAAGCCTAATAAAAGAAGCTGCTGAGGCTTCCAGTGTGGAGAAGGAGAGACTGGGATAAGGAGCCCGTGCCTTGCTGCTCCCAAAACCTACAGGTCTGAACTGCATCCGAAGGACTTTATGTGTTATGTTTTTCTGAACCTGTGGATTAGCAGCCTGGGCTTGTATGCCCTGAAAGAGGACCTGTGATATAGACGACTTGCAATACTCTGTACCTATCAGACATTGGACATTGCTAAAGCTGGTGAGGAAACCGCTAACTGTACTGCATTGTACCCTGAATTATACTCTGAATTTAAGAAATTTTTCAGTTGGACTTTGTCTTCAATAAACCGCTTATTATTTTAGCTAAGAACTGTTTCCAGAGTCATTGCCGTTAGCACCCTAGATCCTGACAATATATATGTTATTATTTTAGTTACATTAATAATAATCGTTTACAAATTCTGGCTAGCCATCCAGGAGATATTGGTTATGTTTTTAGTTATTAAAATGTTTCCAATATGGGCTTCCTGGAGAGATTTGGCTTTGCAGCCATTGAGATATTTTATAGCTTAAAAAGAACTGCCGGTAGAAAATTACTCCAGGCTAAAGAAATGGGGTGCAACAGTTACATCAGTTTATTGCTTTTAATTTCTTCTGAAAAATAATAACAGTGAAAGGCTTACAAAATACCTTATATTGCAAACAGCAGATGCTTGATGGGGTTGGTATTTACATTATTTTATAGGAAAACTGCAAACCACACTAAAAGGACAAAGAAACAAAGTGATAATAAGGAATAAACTCTACCGTATCATAAAGACTCTCCCAGTTCATTAAGATATTTCCTAACTTTGCAAATGCTTTTTAGGAGCACTCCCCCTAACTCAGACCTAAGATAAAGGGACTGTCCAGGCAAAGGTAATAAACAATACATACTCAGCAATAGACCCCCCGCAGCTGATCAGCCCTATACTGATAGTTTGAAACTTACTTCTGCCAGAGATCCAGACCATGCCATCCCTGCTCAAAACCACTGGCCATGAATGCCTTGCTGCCTCCTCACTGTCTCCTATCATCTATTTATTTCAACAGTCTGTGAACTGCTAAGGGGTCAAACGAACCATTTAAGCAATTTACACTTTGTGTGGGCCACCATGCCACTGGTGGATGGTACGCTGTATGATTTGACCCAGATCTTACCAGTATCCAGGATGGGGCGAACAGGACCGAATCAAAAAGATCCGTGTGGAATCTAGCTTTGGCCCATATACGAAGCCCATCATTACTTTCGAACTATACCTACACGGCCCTTCAATGCAACTTGCATAAGACAATACTGAGTGATTAAATGAGGTGAGCTGCATTCCTCTTTTTTTACTGTGATAAAATAAAAGCAAACATGTCTTACCTCCCAATAAGTTGATTTATGTCAGTCTGCTGATCATCTTTTGGTATGGCTGCATATTTCTCAGCAGAATGTAAGAGTAAGCGTGAATGTTACATTTTAATTTCTGAAGCAAGAGGTGTTCATTTCCCGAAATATGTATGTTTTTATTTGTCTCTGCTCACCATACAGGCATCACAACAAAATGATTTGTAACATTTTAAAGTGGACCAAAACCCAGGATGGCGAAAATGCTGGGTTTTGGTTCACTTTAATTGGTTGGCAGTTTATATAATAATTAAATAAATGAAACAAAAATGCAGTGTAATAAATTAGATCTTCCCTGCAGAAACAGGCAATGGTTTGCCCTACACATTCTGATGCAAGACGGGTGGAAACAGGTCCACCTCTCAGGACTAAATCTCATCTTGAGCAGTTTTATGCAGCATCACACCCGGATGAATCAGCTGCATGACAGGTGAGGACACATTGCTCATAATTTTACACTTAGCCTGGACAATCCCTTTAATACCTGAAATGACTTTACCAGTTGTTCACATGAGTTCATGTATTGTCTCCAAGTGCCTGTTAGCTCATCAGCAAGCTGCATAATGTCCTTTAGTTGACTTTAGGAGAAGATTTGGTTACTTTGTTTCCAAACTCCTGCTAAATATATGTAAACCGCTCCTGTGATGAGCTTGCTAAATTGAGAGTAATTTACACCTCGTTTCCTGTCTGCAAGGCACACAGGGATTCCCACAGGCAAAATGTATCCTCTGATAGTTTAAAACAGGGAGAGTCCTGACAGCATCGCCTCTTGAAAGATGCAAGATGATCAGCTCCTCTGAATTTCTAAAGGTGTCAGGGTGACAGACAGAAAGGCGGCACTTTATGGCTTCTGCTCTTAGAAGGAAAACAGAGGCTATGGGCTGTTTACAGGAACTTATTACATATCATATTAATTTTAATTAGATAATTATTTTATTACATGAAAAACAGTCTTGTTGCATAGAAGGTTAGGACCTGACTAGTAATCTATCAATTTTTTGGTAGGATCCCACAAGTCAGTATTTGTGGACATTAAAGTGTTTGGCAAGTCAAAAGTTAAAAAATAAATATCAGTAGCTTACCTTACATTGAGTGGCGTTCTGTTTCCTACTCTGTCTGTCTCCTTAGTGAAGAAATCACTTCCTTATTCAGCTTTCAGTCCCCACCCCACTGACCTGGTCCTTCAATCAACCTTCAGTAGACCAAGAACGGAAACACCCCCCACACACTGCCTGCCCAGAGGTCCTGATTGGCTGCTTCTCTCTGCAGCTCTGAAACCCTGCCATTCTCTCTCCTCTCATACTCGTGAGTGCTTACATCACATCACTGTTGCCACACCCACTGTTTCTGTTTCTCCTCATTTTTCTATAAATCTCCAATGCTCTAATACTTTTAAAGATATAGGGTCTTTTCGAAAATGAATTGAAGTTTGGGACAGTGTAACGTGTACCCAGAGACAATGGGACAACAATCAGACTTGCCTTTAGTATAACTTTAAAGAGAGCTTTGCGTAAAGTATATGGATAAACGATATGCGTTGAGCCAAACCCTTAGTACCCAAGTAAAAAAAAATCCAAAAGTGAGGAGAACTGAGAAGAGTTCACTTATACTTAGACCAAAAGATATTGTTGGAAAATAACAGTCCTGTAATTGCTGAATAAAATGGTGCTGTTTCTTTAAATATTTTCCAGATATTTCTTTCTTCAACTGGTGACGGGCCTCAAAAACTCTCCTAAATTAAAATACCAAGAGCGTCCTCCAACTGCGCTGAGTCCCTTTCTTTGCGCTCTGCAGGAGGCTTCACACAGTGAATAACACACAAAAATACCCCTTACACAGTTCAGCAGTGAGATAAATAAGGAGAGTGTTAGTTTCAACCCAAAACTTCACTGTGGCCCTATAATTTATGCGGGCTGAGAAACACATACAAACACACAAGTGCTTTCCACTGACCCACCTCAAGGACTCTGGTCTCTCAGAGCTGTTCTGGGCCTTTTATAGCCTGCAGGAAGGACTGCACCAGCCACTCGCTCATTAATTGGTTCTTATTTATTATCTGGTGTGGTGTGTGTTATTCCTTTATCAATTCTACCCCACATATGTACATATATGGTGCACATCTGCTTCACTAATTGGCCCCCAATTCCAGCTGGAACCTTTCCATCTGTATCTGCAGTGCACCAAACCGTGCTTGAATTGCATGATGCAGGACCAGTTATTTGTAGAATGCCTCTTTAGGAATATTCTTCTCTTGCTTCAGCCAATCAAAAGTTATAGCTGTCCCAGATATTTGATCCCCCTCCTGCCCCACCAAACCAGACCTTGCAAATCTAACAGTTCAGCAAGGGCCACCTATCCTTCTCCCCCTCCTTGTTCTTAATGATATGGCAGGCTAGACATACCACATCTATTGGGGAAGATCTGTTGCATTTAGAGTGTGGCTATACCAAATTCCGCAGGGCTTCATACAAGCTCACAGTCGCAGCAGCAAACAATGTGCAGGACAAACCAGTCATGTAGATATGACAACTGTTCTGCTAGGAAATAATTATAGAAACTGGGTAAAGTCAAACCACCCCCCCATCCTTGGGGGCACACAGCATTGTTTTAGCCATCCGTGGAGAATTAAACCACCCTGTAGCTTCATCCACTTAATATACTGTGTGGCAAAGCCCATGCGACTCAACATCCCCAATAAAGAGCTCCACTCCAGAGAGACATCAAGGGAGGCGATTAATACCTGCTGCTGTGACAGCCCACATTATGTATATTCATAAATAATCTACAAATATTAATAAAGGATAAATTCAAGCATAAACCCACACTGATCATTTTCAATAACAGAAAGAATCACTCTCCCTTATCGAAGAGCCAGCTCCTTGCACCCAGGATCTTATCATTGTTCCTCCCACTGTATCCAAATTATCTCTCCAGTAGCTCTCCATAGTAGTCTGCATTGCGTCCACTATACCCTCAACACCTAAGATGCCAGTTCTTAATGTGTGGTTGAGTACCCAGAGATAGATCAATCAGTACAGGAGAGTGGCCAGATATGCTTTGGGGGGGTATTTAATATCTCCTATGCCAGGCAAGAGGTCATCAGAAGCAAATGCATAGTCAATGCGAGACATCACCCTGAATACACGTGAATGAAAGAAGTAAATCTTTTGTCAGTGGGTTCAAGCATCCAACTCGGGATCCATGACCAAATTAAAATCTCCAAGCAGCAGCATGGGTGCAGCCAGCAACTGGGAGATTTTGTTATGAATATAACAATATAATATCTCAACATATAATATCTCAACATCCCCTGGGGCTGTAAACTGCACCAATTATTAGACGGGTATTACAAATCTTGCATTGTATCAGCACATATCTACACTTAAAAGGTAAGGCCTTCCTAACCAACAATGACACCCCCCTGGAATAAGACTCTTCAAGACCAGCACCTTCTGGCCTGTCATATGTGTCTCCTGTATACACAGGATATATTTCTTGGCATACTTAAACATTGCTATCCTTTTGCATTTCAAATTAAGCCTTATCCTGACTCATCAGATGGCAGTAATGTGAATCCTGTGTGTGTCTGTGACGGATGTGTTTTTACTCCATAAGGCTTGGCAGATAGCTTACTCGGCATGTCACGGAGATACGGAGATACGTTTCAGAAGCTTTATTTAAGTAGTGAATCTTGTAATAAACAATTCTTACAGCAGGGATCTTGAAATGTAAGTTCAATACCGCAAGAAATTTGCGAAGTAAACCCATAACAGCAGCAGGTAAAACAACTTTAGACTGCAGAAGGGAGCAGCACATGTGTACTGCTTGGACGCGAACTAAAAATGGCTGAGGGAGAGGAGAAGAAGGGAGGAGCTGCTTGCATCACAGTTAGGTAGACTAAGGAAGCTAGGAAGGGACAAAAGGCACACTGCTCAGCCTATGTAAAAAAACACTATATAAAGCATGTACCCCTGGTAAAATGAAACACAAGTCTTGGGACATGACAAGCCCCCTGGTGTTCCAGGACAAGATCCTAATATCTGTCATAGAGTAAATTATCTAGCAATATACATCTACCCAATAAGAATTGTGCAATAGTGAGGTTTTGAGCACTAACATGCATCCATTCATACTCCAGAACAAAACAGCAAAGCAAAAGGACACAGACAAAAGATTGACAAGAAACATTAACCCCCCCATGAAAAAACTGCCCGACTCCCAATACACGGAACAGAGCGAGCCTAATCCCTAAAACTGTGCATAAGCCAGGAGAGAAAAGTTACTGCCTGCAGTAACTGAATGTTAACAACTGGAAAATGAATGGTTTACATCAACTTGAAGCAACAGCTCCAACTTTCCCTTCTCCGGCAAGCACCTGGTGCCCAGTAGTGAAAGAAGAGGCATGGCAGACATGGGGAACACATGGGGCAGCATGGTATAATGGCAGACTTGGGGGGGCCAGCATGGTAGACATAAGGGACACATGGGGGGAACGTGGTAGAAATAGGGAAGTAGCATGGCAGACATAGGGGATAGCACAGCAAAAATGGGGGGACAGCATGGCAGAGATGGTAGAGCAGCACAGCAGAGATGGGAAGTAGCATGGCAGACCTGGGGGACAGCTCAGCATAGATGAGGGGACAGCATGGCAGAGATGAGGGGACAGCATGGCAGGGATGAGAGGACAGCATGGCAGAAATAGGGGACAGCTCTGCAAAGATGGGGGAGCAACATGGCAGAGAGAGGGGAGCAGTTGTTAATAGGGTGGAGATGGGGGTCTATGGCAGGCGGATGCTGTAACCCCTCCAGCTCCCAGCAGCAGGATGAAAAGAATAGGGATTGTAGTGGATAGTCAGAAAAGGAAGTGCGGCTGCAGGGGGCAGTGGTGTAAATGGGAGATGTGTGAGGGACTGTGTGGCTGTGGAGGGAAGTGGGGCTGTACGTGTGGCTGCTGGTGAAGATGGCAAAGAAGAGCAGTGGACCCAGTGGCAGCATTAGGAGACCAGGCAGTATAGACCAGATGACCCAGCAAAGAGGACAGCAGTAGCTGAGGTGACTTAGTAAAGACAGTAGAGACTAGCAGCGAAGGGGTAGGTAAGGGCCACATTGCAAGATCTATTGAAAGCCATAATTAACAATGAGCTCTGAATGATAGGAGCAGATAATAGATGTACACTGCAGTGCTGCCCATCTTCAATGTGGTTGTTGAATGTGTGTGCACTCCTGTCCTAATTGAATGGTGCTCTGCTGGGACATGGTGAGTATCTCTCTAACGCAGGACTCATAGCATGAGGGGGTAGGTTAGGTTAGTATTGGGACAAGGACCCTTACTGGCATGGAACTGAAAGCATAGGTTTAAGACCTAAACCCAATCTGTCAACTCTCCATGGTCTACAGCATGTGTCAAACTCAAGGCCCTCGGACAGGTACCAACCAATATTGGCTGGGCCAGTCAATGGGCTTCTAACACCAGCATCACATACTCACAACTGTGTAAGGCTGGAGAAGAGAGTAGCTGTTCTGTGTCTCTCTGCAACACAGGGAGGGGGGTCCCCTAAAATACCCATCAAACTGCCACCTATATCTTCTGGAGCTATAGCCAGGTGGGATGGTAAAAACATTTGTAGTGTTGTCCTGGGAAAAATATGTGTGCATCTGAGTCTTTTTCTGAGCAAAATAATTTTGCATCTGTCCTGAATGAAATAATTCTGTGGCTGCATGGAAAAAAACATTCAGGAATCAAATGTAAGGTACTTACCTGGCGCCTCCGCTCAGTCCCGGCCGTCCTCCGTCCTCCGGCGGCCGTGCAGGACAGTCGCCTCGCCGTCGCTCCCCCTCGCTGGGGCCCCGGCTTCCGCCCCCAGCTCGGCAGTGGATGGCGTCCCCGGCGGCGGCGGCTCTGCAGCGTCTGCCGGCGCGTCCTCCCCCTCCTCCCCGGGGGGCGCGCCCAGCAGACAGTCTCGCATGAGCACGTTCTAGTTATGTCCCCGGGCGGCGCTGCTCCCAGCGCATTCGCCGGGGGCAAGTTTAAAAGGACCTATCCAGGTCCAGGAGGGGGGTTCTCTGGGTAAATGAACCCAGGGACTGGACAGCCTGGCTGGTCAGGGCTGGTCACCTCCAGGAATATCCACCCTATTACTAACCTTTGTATCATCAGCAAACAGGCAAACTTTTCCTGCCAAGCCTTCTCCTATGTCACTTAAAAAATAAAAAGAATGGGGCCCAGGACAGAGCCTTGCGGCACACCACTTGTAACTCGCCTTTGTTCAGATTTCACGCCATTAATCACAACTCTCTGATATCGATCCTTCAGCCAACTGGAAATCCACTGAACTATCCAGGGATTGAGTCCTACCTTCAATAACTTATCTATGAGCTCCTTATATGGTACAGTGTCAAAGGCTTTGCTTAAATCCAATTAGATAATATCCACAGCACCACCTTCATTTAACACTTTAGTGACATTGTCATAGAAATCAATAAGATTGGTCTGACATGATCTGCCCTCAGTAAAGCCGTGCTGTTTGGGGTCCAACGGGTTGTTAATTTTTAGATGGGAAATTATCTGTTTTTTTAAGAATGTTTCCATTAGTTTGACCACTATAGATGTTAAACTAACTGGCCTGTAATTACTGGCTTCTTCTCTACTCCCCTTTTTATGGATTGGTACGACATTGGCCATTCTCCAATCATCTGGAACCTCACCAGTTGAAAGGGAATGGTTAGATAAATCAATCAGAAGGGTTGCAATCAAAAATCTAAGTTCCCTCTGGATTCCATCTGGACCCATCGCCTTACTTACCTTTAGCTGTGCCAGCTTGGATAGGACATCAGCCTCCAGAAACTCTGGAGCTGTGCCCTCCCAGCGGGATGCTGTGCTATGGCCATGCCTGCTACTATCTGAAAATACCGAACAAAAGTAGCTTTTCAGATGGTCAGCCACAGCCTTATCTCCGTCAATATAATTATTTTCCCTATTTCTAAATTTTGAGACTGCATTGTTTTTCTTCTTTCTGTCACCAATATATCGGAAAAAGGTTTTATCTCCCCTCTTCATAGATTTGGCCATTTCTTCCTCCTTTTGCTCTTTAGCAGCATTTATAATCAGTTTTGCTTCCCTCTGTTTAATTTTATACGCCTCTCTGTCAGCTACACTTCCACTTACTTTATATTTCTTATAGGCAGACTTCTTTTATGTTGTGACAGTGCTGACCTCCCTAGTAAATCATAGCGTTTTCTTCTTCCTTTTATTCTTGCTATTTTGTTTCACATATTGCTTAGTTGCCTTTAAGATGAACATTTTTAATAGTGACCACTGGGCATTCACTTTTACTGCTCTGTTCCACTCCACTCCACCCATTAAGGGCCTCTAATATAGTCCTGCTCTTTCATGTCACTGCACTTGGGATATTCCAGTCCACATCAGACATGTTGAAGTCACCTGTAATTACAATGTCCCCCTTCTCTGCCATTCCACTCATCTATTAACAGGTTATCCAGATCCTCAGATTGTCCAGGGGGTCTATATATCACACCAATTCTGACCACAGCTCCCTCCTTAGTCTGCATGGTAACCCAGAGAGTTTCTAGGTCATTGTGCATATGCTGAATGAGCCTCTGGCCTTAGACAAAGGCTTAGATAATGTTACATCAGCTTCTCCGAGCACGCTGATTGGACGAGCAGACACGCATGCGCCATAGGACCAGGAAGAGGTGAGTTAACGCCCGGGGGAAAGGACCAAAACCCAGGATAGTCAAAATCCTGTGTTTTGGTCCACTTTAAAGTGGTGGCTCTCCTCATAATTGGTGAGTATGTGATGGAGGGTAGATTGTTGATGTGGGGGGGGGGGCACATAAAAGTACTGCTTTGTACCATTGGCATCCTTTATCTGGCCCTGGCTGGACCACCAATGAGAAGTAAGAGTGGGGGGCTTGTCTGTATGTATGGTGTGTGTGTGCGCTTGCGTGTATGTGGGGGCTTGCCTGTGTGTATAGAGGGGCTTACCTGTTTATGTGTGTGTGGCTTGCCTGTGTGTGTGTGTGTGCATGAGGGGCTTGCCTGTGTGTGTGGGGGGCTTGTCTCTGTGTGTGTGGGGGGGACTTGCCTGTGTGTGGGGGGGCTTGCCTGTGTGTGTGGGGGGGACTTGCCTGTGTGTGTGTGGGGCTTGCCTGTGTGTGTGGGGGGACTTGCCTGTGTGTGGGGGGCTTGTCTCTGTGTGTGTGGGGGGGACTTGCCTGTGTGTGTGGGGGGGACTTGCCTGTGTGTGTGTGGGGGGGCTTGCCTGTGTGTGGGGGGGGGCTTGCCTGTGTGTGTGTGAGGGGGACTTGCCTGTGTGTGTGGGGGTGCCTATATATGTGTGGGGTCATTTATTGTTTATCTGCATCCAACTGAGTTTGACATTTAATGTTCACACCAGGGCACCATTACATTTAGTTACTGTTGCAGAGTGTGGGTGCTTGGTCAAATCCAGATAGACATTTGTGGTGTAACGGGAATTGTCATTACTGGAACATGAGTGCAGTAAGAGAAGGTCACCTTACAAGGTGGATAACATAGACAGGAAAAAGAAGTCATAGAGATCACCTCAATGTACAGGAAACACGACATGCAGCAGAGTATGTAAACAGCGACTAAACATAGATATATGTGCATACCTCTAATTTGGAAAGAGGGACATGTGTGGTGGCGCACGCAGTGGAAGATTTTTGCAATTAAACCACATTTCCAGCCGCGCCCTTAATACAATAATAATTAAATATACAGGCAAGCCCCTGCACACATCTACAGGAAGCTCCCCCACACACATACAGGCAAGCCGCCACACACACACAGACAAGCCCCCTCCCCCTCACACATACAAGCAAACTCCCCAACACATATACATGCAAGCCCTCTACACACACAGGCAAGCCTGCTAGCCCCCCAGCAAGCCCCATGCCCACACATAGAGACAAGCCCCCACACACAAATACAGCCAAGCCCCCACACAAAAAGGCAAGCCCCCCCACACACAAACAGGCAAGCCCCCCCCCCCACACACATACAAGCAAGCCCCCTGCACACTCCTGCTACTTCACTTCTGCCACGGCATGAGACCAGCATGGGCCCAGGAGGCAGAAAGTCACAGGTGATGTTTTGCTAATTCATGTGAGTTAAAAACATCTCCAAGTCAGTAATATTTTCTGCATATCTATTTAGGTCTATTATGAAACAAATCAGTATAACATTCTCACAAATAGATAGCTAGATAGATAAATGATAGATAGGTGGTCCACCAAAAATAGGCCTTCCAGGATGGTTCCAGATTGGGCTATAAACAGGGGCGGACTGGCCCGGGACGTTTCAGGGCACACCGGCCCTGCTGTACTGGTTCTGGCCCAATATAGTATCTTAATGTTACATAATATTGATATATGTATACTGTATTTTACCTCCATAAGACACACCATAAGGTGCACCCAAGGTTTAGAGGACAAATATAAGAAAAAAAAAAATATTCTGAACCAAATGGTGTCCTCCATTACAGCCAGTAAGTGTTATCCCCCATTACAGCCAGTGTGCAGCATCCCTCACTGCAGCCAGTGAGGGGCATCCCTCATTATATCCAGTGAGTGGACTTCCCTGATTACAGTCAGTGTGCAGCATCCCTCATTACATTCAGTGAGTGGCATCCCTGATTACAGTCAGTGTGCAGCATCCCTCATTACATCCAGTGAGTGGCATCCCTGATTACAGTCAGTGTGCAGCATCCCTCATTACATCCAGTGAGTGGCATCCCTGATTACAGTCAGTGTGCAGCATCCCTCATTACATCCAGTGAGTGGCATCCCTGATTACAGTCAGTGTGCAGCATCCCTCATTACATCCAGTGAGTGGCATCCCTGATTACAGTCAGTGTGCAGCATCCCTCATTACAGCCAGTGTGCAGCATCCCTCATTACAGCCAGTGAGGGACATCCATCATTACAGTCAGTGTGCATCATCTCTCATTGCAGTCAGTGCGCAGCATCTCTGATTACAGCCAGTAAGGGACATTCCTCATTACAGCAAGTGAGCAGCATCCCTCCATTACAGCCAGTGAGGGGCATCTGTTATTACAGGAACTGAGCGTGACCCCCTTACTGGTATTACCCCCTGACACCCCCAGAAAGCTGCAAAATAATAAGGCAGTGGGTGGGCAGGGTAACCAGTTTATGTCTGCCTGCCTTCCACTTCTGCTGCTGCCGCCGCCGTTGCTGTTCCCCACACATTCAAACTTACTGGCGCTCCCTGGTCGCTGCAGTGGTATTTCCAGACACCCAAAACCACTAATGCAGCGGTGGGGTGTGTGTGTGTGTGTGTGTGTGTGTGTGTGTGTGTGTGAATGGCGGCAGCAACAGCAGCAGCAGTGGGCAGGCAGGCATAAGGTTACCCTGCCCATCCACTGCCTTATTATTGTGCAGGCAGCCCTCTTGGGCCCACTCCCCAGCCGGCACCCTTCCTCCCGCATCCGTCTCACTGGGTGTGGCCTTCCCAGGTGCCAGCCTAGCGGGATTTTGCCTAGTATGCTATACAACCAGTCCACCCCTGGCTAAAGAGACACTATAGGTTGTGTTACTGATCTATTAAGCGGCTGTTGGTAAGGCACTTCAGAGGGACCTGAAGTTAGGGCAGTAAGGGAAGTCGGGAGGTTCATGCTGGCTAAGAAGCCCAGTCCAGTTCTGACCCACTCAGGGAGCGCTATAAAGAGGATAACGAGCCTGAGATGCTACTGCAAACTTTGTAGGGGTCTTGGAGAAGCCTGCAGCTGTGCTGCTGTGCAGATGGACCAGCTGCTGGAGGCATTAGGGGGTGGCCGTGGAGAGGCCTTCAGCCGGCTGTGCTTGGATGCACATATTGATACCTGGGCAAAAGCGCAGAAAGAAAGCCAAGGAGCTGCCACTTATTTTGACACTTACTGGCAATTTACATGTATGGTCTGTAATAGGGGATTAGGGATTTGGTCCAGACCAAGGTAGATAGTACTGGATATGTTTACTATATTTGTAATTGAATTTCACAGTCTAATGGTGTCATGATGCCCCCTAGTGTCTGCTTTCGTGTTTTTTTTTATGTTAAATGTGATGTTTTGTACTGTACTGCATTGAATAAAAAAAAAATTTTTATATAATTGATATAATCAGCAGTGCTTCCATACAGGATACTGTATTTAGAGCAATATTTAGTGGTACTAAGGTCCACTGATAGCACACTGGAATGTGGTGATATTTTGTGAACCTAATTGTGAAAGATTTGATTTGATATATCTGCCTCTACATTGTGTATTTTTAAAACCAGAAAATTTACAAGAAGCATTTACAGTGCATAATTCAGATCAATCCCTATACATTATTTATTTGCGCTGAGTTATTTTACATAATTCTATGTATATTTTATACCCATCTGTCGGCAGGTAGAAAGCTTCAATGTGACGTGTCTGTTAAACGGGCATATATTGTCTGGCTAATAATAATACCATTATTTACTCATGAGCAGGTTTATAATAAGATACATGAAGACCATGACTGTAGGTACTTTAAGAAATGGGCCAGATATGCCTCATGCCCAACTTTAACGCCATTACAACACTTTGCTCATAATTCTTGCAGTTTCCGAATTATTGGATTTAAACATTATAAGCAGATTTATTTGAAGGAAAACATTTCTATTAAAGCTACAATACATTCCATGAATAACAATGCGGCTCAGACAAAATGTTGCCCTGGGCAAAATTACCGAATTTTTCGGCCATATTTTGATTTCCCTTATTTTGACCATAAGACGCACATAGGATTTCGAGGAGAAAAAATATTCTGAACCAAATGGTGTACTAATATACCCTCCTCCTAACCCCCCTAAAACAGTCAGTGTGCAAAAACTTCCCCAATCACCCCGTTATAGGCACTGTGTGACCCCCCATTACAGACAGTGTGTGGCATCCCCCATACAGACAGCATATGGCACTCCCCTTAATACAAGCGGTGTATGGCATGCCCCCAGCACAATGTGCTGCATCCCCCCATTACAGGCAGTGTGCAGCATCCCCTCATAACATGCAGTGTGTGGCATTTCCCTTATTACAGGCAGTGTGCAGCATCCCTTCATAACAGGCACTGTGTGGCATCCCCCCATTATAGGCAGCGTGCTGCATCCCCCATTACAGGCATTGTGTGGCACTCCCCCATTACAGGCATTGTGTGGCACTCCCCCATTACAGGTGATGTGCAGCATCCCCTCATAACAGGCAGTGTGCAGCTTCCCCCCATTACAGGCAGTGTGCAGCATCCCCCATTACAAGCAGCATGCGGCATCCCCCCATTACAAGCAGTGTTTGGCATCCGCCATTACAGGCAGTGTGCAGCATACCCTCATAACATGCAGTGTGTGGCATTTCCCTAATTACACGCAGTGTGCAGCATCCCTTCATAACAGGCAGTGTGTGGCATTCCCCCAATACAGGCATTGTGTGGCACTCCCTCATTACAGGTGATGAGCAGCTCCTCAGGACGTCTCCCACACCTCAAGTGACCCCACCCCCAGAAGTCAGACACCATCCCCAGGTTCCTGCCTGCATTTAAGGCTCAGCCGGACACTCCTATTGCCCCTTTGGGAGGAGTCAGTGTCTCCTCCCCTTGCAGCTTACAATCTCCAGAACCCATTTGGGCAAATTTTTTGATAAGAAGCTTCTAGCTAACTCTTCTTAGGCTTAAAGGGTTTCTACAGCCTCACCCTTCTCTTTTAGAAGACAGTGCTTACCTCTGGCACTGTGTCACAGCGCTGGTCTTCTTCCTTTAAACGTTGAAGGACAGAATATCATCCCCTATTTCCTGTTAATCCGGCATCTCCCCCAATCAGCTGGGCAGGGTGGGGTAAGAAATGCTGGTCCCCTATTAACATAGCATTTCCCCCTTCTCCCATCCCCTGCCTCCTCCCTCTTCAGAGCGTTGCCTGCCCCCTCCTCTGGTTTGAACGTGATCTGTGCGTCCCTTAGTTTCTGAAGTGTCAAAGAAAATGCCTCAGCCCCGGCCGGCTGTTAACCTCACGGAGCTGGGAGGCACACACTGTCGATGTGGGCGCCCACTGCCCCCCTGCCACTGACACTTATGGTGGGAGAGGGAAGGCAGCCTCCGTCCAGCTGCCCCAAACCCATAGGCAGCGTCCATTGCCTGCTCGCCTCCCCTAATTAGATGCACCAGGTGGAAGGAAGATGATGCGCACATGTTGGGGGGATGCCTGCAGCCAGGAAGGGCGGGGACCCAGTAAAAAAGATAGAAAAAAATAGAATAAAAGGAAAGAAACAAAGGTGGGCCTTCCGAATGTGCAGCAGCCCCGGCACCCACCTGCGCACGCTCAGTGCTGACGCCTGCCCTGATGTCACACTCCTCCAATATAAAAAGGAAATGTTCGTAGGGAGGAGAGGTTTCAAGGGGAGAAATGCAGAGGAGCATTTTATTATATATTACCAGATACACAGGAGTCACATGGCCACATCAGTAAAAGGGGAGAGGATCAAGCTGCAGACTGCCTTTTAGTCGGTTCCCCCCCCCCCCATACACAGGGCCTTATTAAGGGATAGCGCCAGGTAGTGCCTGTACAGCGGCAGGTAGCGCCAAGTAGCGTCAGGTGAACGCCGGAGACGGCAGCAATTACACATTTATGAAGCCAAATCTGGTGAGCGACTAGAACACCACCATGTAGCGTCCGATTCATCATTATCCCAGGGTCAGCGTACATCGCCGGCGTTCATCCTTGCGGAGCGCCACGTATTACCTCTCGCTACCTGGCGCTCTCCCATACATTTCAATGGACGTTCTTTTACTTCTCTTTAAACAGGGGTTTTTTATTAATTTTTTTTTTATTCTCAAATAATGTTGTGACCTCTCCTGGCCTCGAAAAAGCCATTTTTTCATACTTTTTTCATTTTTTATTTATTTATGCAGAATTGACATTACAGGTCTGGTATTAATGTGTTCATGTTACTGGTGGATACATGTTCAAAAACAGACTTTAATCACACAGCCTTTGGCGCTCTGGGCTACAGCGGAGCATTTTTGAGCGCCGGCGGTGTGTGAGGCTGTTTTTTTTATGAATATGGTGTGAGTCGGTCGCACTGACCAGTCGCTAGCATTCGCTCCTATACAGTGCTGTACTGCTCATATAGTGACTCCCCACAACGTATTCATCAATGCTGCACAGCGACTGAGGCTCTCTGAACTAGCAAACCATGGGCGAGCACAGCGACTACTAGCGGTCGCTCTGAAATCCGCTCTACAGACGCTCAGCTGTCGCTACCTGCCGCTAGTAATAAATCAGCCTGACACAATGTGCTGCGGGAGCATTTGTAAGGATTCATGAATGCGGCAACAACTTTTTTACTACAGCAGTAACATCTGTGCCCCCCCCCTTGCTGGTGGCCACCCTAGGCACAGGCCAAGGTTTGCCTAATGGTAAATACAGCCCTGGCTATAATCGGCGTGCTGACACAGGCTGGCCAGTATTGGCCAATACCTAGTGCCCCAATCCAAGCCGACCTTTCCACTGTCAAGCGGGGTATGGGGGCCCCAGAAAAGGTGAGTGAATTCAGGTGGTCTGGGGGACTGAGGATAAACAAACAAAAAATCTGCCAGCTCACCAACCATCCAGCTCGGCACGGACCAAGGAGATCCCAGGCAATACTCCAAATAGCAATGAGAAAAAATCCAGTGTGTTGTCCAGCCAATCGTAGATTAAAACATAGCTTGTAATATTAGCTTAAAAAATCATTATCAGCCCATGTAGAAAAACATAACGATCTGCACCTAATAGCTAAAGCAAAGCAGATAAAGGACCATTTGTGACGCGTTTCGAGCGACAGCGGGCTCTTAGTCATACAAACATGTATGACTAAGAGCCCGCTGTGGCTCGAAACGCATCACAAATGGTCCTTTATCTGCTTTGCTTTAGCTATTAGGTGCAGATCGTTATGTTTTTCTACATGGGCTGATAATGATTTTTTAAGCTAATATTAAAAGCTATGTCTTAATCTACGATTGGCTGGACAACACACTGGATTTTGTCTGGGGGACTGACACAGCAGGGCTACTCAAGTGCGGATGCCCCGGAGGGACTAAAACAGACAGTCTGAATGGTGGTTGGTCCACTTTAACACCCCTTCATTCTATGCAGGTCAATAATGTTACAAAGGCAAAGATTTATATGGGGTATACCAATAATATCATTGTATTACTTACCATAATTACTGAATATGTCAAGCAAAAAATATATATTTATGTTTATATTCAAAATGTATACATACACTATAATGTATATATATATATATAATTTATAGTTATACCGTGCACTAACTGTACTCTCCACTGTTCTGTAGAGCAGCCAGTTGCAGCAGATTAATATTTCATGATCGGTGAATCTAATGATAACGGGACATTTTCAACTCATAAATAACGTTGTGTGAAGTGCCATTGCATTAATGGTTAATGAACATTAGCAGAGGTCACGTGATAAAAGTAACTGACCACAACCTGCAGATTCTGACATTTTACAAGAAAAAATGTCCCTTAATTAGACCCGGTGCTCACTGCGGGTGCAAAACATACAGAGAGCTGCGGAGGCCTCATCCCCCATCTTGGAAATAATACCGCTATTCGTCACACTGTGCGGAATATCGGAAGGAGCTGCACCAATAGGATCAGCATTGCTTGTGCTTTCCTTCAGTCATTTAAATGTAGATCCGTGTAGCAAATGTGCAGATTGAGTTTTAGAGCCGAAGAATTGTAACTCACTTGGACTGAGAGTTTGTAGGTTGATGCAGCTTGTGCATCTTGCCGTCCCAATAGTGTTGTCTAACATGCTCCTGCGCCCTGCACTCAAATACGCTGCATGCAGGAGCGCGCACAGCTACTCAGAAGCTGGGGATGTGGCACCGGAGATTGCAGCTTTGTGGAAGCCTCTGGGAAAGGTCAGCAGGGTTTTTACCCAGGGTGGCATATCGCTATAGGATGCCCTGGGGGGTTTGCTCCACTTATGTATGACAGGGCTCCCCTCCTTTGGTCTTAGCCACCACCTTTTATCTCTATGGCTCTGATTCTGTGTGAGAAATGAATGTTGTAAATTGTATGTAAGTCAGTCTTGTCTTGCTTGACTAAGAGGCCGATTCATTAATAGCGCCAGGTAGCGTCAGATGAGCGACAGTAGCGGCATTTTCAGAGCGCCCGCTAGTAGTCGCTGTGCTTGGCTGTTGTTCTGTAGTTGATAGCGACTCAGTCGGTTTGCCGTAATGTTGAATATTGGGTGAGGAGTCGCTATTTGACAGGTTCCGCGCTGTATGGGAGCGCATGACAGCGAATGGCTCCCAGCATATTCATTAACAAATCACGCTCAAAAAATTCTCGCGCAGTGAAATGCTTGTTTAAACCCCAGAGCGCTGGCGGCGATGGGTTAAAAGTAGTTTTTTAACCCCCAAACAACCATATTTTTGGATAAAAAAAAACAAGTTTTTCAAAACATTTTGTAATATGAATACATTAATATCAGACCTGTAATATCAATTCTGCACAATTTTTTTTTTTTTTTTTTTTTTTTTTAACCTTAAAAAAAATATCTAACATGGCAGAAGTGGTCACAGAATTTTTGACATTTACAAAAAAAAAAAAAAAACATTAATAGCAATTAATTAAGAATATTTAAAGATTGCTCCATTGAAATGCATTGGAGAGCGCCAGGTAGCGAGAGGTCATACCTGTCGCTGTTCAAAGTCGCTCGCTGGCGCTGTGGGGTGAGGCTGGAATAATGATGAATGATTCGCTATCTGGCGCTCTGTCAGTCGCTAAGCAGGATCGGCTTGATAAATGTGTGATTGCGGAGGGGAGCCGGCGTTCTCGTGGCGGTGACCGTCATTACCGTTCGCTCACCATTCGCTACCTGGCGCTATCCCTTGTTAAATAAGGGCCAAAGTGAAACAAAACCCAGGATTTTCACTTTCCCGTGGTCGAATCAGATCAGCGCATTTGATTCACTACTTCGCAGTCCAATGGCACCTGCGCGGGCTCTCGTCCAATCATAGCCGCCTGCTGAACCAACAGGTTCTATCCCCCCTGATACACTAAACCTGTCACCCCTGGATTTTATAGATAGCCCCTCCTCTCATTAGCCAACGTGTTTACATGGTTTTTTACTACACAGTATGTGGGCTGCCAGTCAGACCACTTGTTACCTGAAAAATGACAGCCGCACTACAGTATTATGAAATCAATTGGTACTTTATTCAAATATTTTAATAAATTCATAGGGCCCAAGGCCCAAGAATAACAGACATTTAAAAAACACATAGTTTAAAATCCAGAGGACGGGAGTATGGTGGACTATCCTAGACTACAAATAAAGGGAATAATATATACTGTATAATTACTTTAATAAGAATGCATTTGTCTGCCAAGTGTAAGAGGAAAACCCCCGCACATAAGACAGTGATGATAGATGGTGAATGAGCAATACTGAATAAAGATATAAATAAGGATGTGCAAAAGAGCTTTGTGCAAAATAAATGCAAAGATGTGGAGACAATAGCGCTCCACAAAATACCAATAGAGGTGCAGAGATATTTATAAAGTGCCGTGTGCTAAGTTGTGCAATATGTGCACTGGTATTCCCAAAACACCAGGCAGATCAAAGCATATAACTAACAATGATACACATTAATAAGGCATCACCTGTACTCCTCATCTAGGTCCACACAGACTGGCCGTCCTAACAGCACCAACGCGGTTCGTGGCGTTCCCTGAGGAAGTGGCGGGAGCGGAACGCCACGAACCGCGTTTTTTAAATGTCTGTTGTTCTTGGGCCTTATATGAATTTATTAAAATATTTGAATAAAGTACCAATTGATTTCATAATACTGTAGTGCGGCTATCATTTTACAGGTAACAAGTGGTCTGACTGGCAGACCACATGCTGTGTAGTATTGAGTACCTCCCTGCATAGGGCGGTTTTTGTTCCTGTTTAGCCAGCATCCAGTCTCTTGATAATTTATTTTTAAGCTGTGCGGGAATATATTGTTTTGTGTCAATTTACATGGTTATTTAATATTACACAATTTCACAATAGTGCTCCTTTAATATCTAATTTATTCCTAATCTAGGTTACCACTGAACTATAAATGTGATATATAAGCACCTCACTTGCGGTGATGATTTGTAATTTGATTAGGCCGACACTGTTTGGTTTTATGTTATACCGGTACTTGGATTCTTTATTTAGTAAAAAAAAACTATTGAGACCCAGTAGTGGTGTCTGAATATGATCCTACGCTGCTTATTATATTGTATTAAATAAAACTAAGGAGTTAATTTCATTTTTTTCTAAAATTACTCCTGAAAATAAGGATGGTGTTCATGTTTTATTTCAGAACAAGGCACGAGATAAAACAAGGTCTGATCGAATAAACGGAGAACATTCCAGGAGAATAACTGCTTGAAAGCACTTGTATGTTGTTTAACAGCACCTTAAACTTTTTCTCTGGGTAGATTTAAAAAAAATTAAAGATTTAAAGAAATCGAAAAAATGTAGAAAAAGGAGGACAACACCCAGGCGATTGTTCCTCTCCTGCAGAGCATCCTGATTTAGGATACACTGCTGTGTGTATCCCTGGGTATTGGTCTAAAAACTCACCTTTCTGGTGATCGCACGATGCAAGCAGGGCAGATATAGGGGTGCAGCAAATAGTAGGACAAATATGGTGGTGCAAATAAAGCAGGGCAGGGATGGGGGGTGCAGCAAAGAGAGGAACAGATATGGGGGTGCAGATAAAGCAGGGCAGAGATGGGGTGCAGCAAAGAGCCGGGCAGAGATGGCGGTGCAGATAAAGCAGGGCAGAGACGGGGGTGCAGCAAATAGCAGGACACATATGGTGGTGCAAATAAAGCACGGCGGAGATGGGGGTGCAGCAAAGAGCGGAACAGATATGGGGGTGCAGATGCAGCAGGGCAGAGATGGGGGGGTGCAGCAAAGAGAGGAACAGGTATGGGGGTGCAAATAAAGCAGGGCAGAGATGGGGGTGCAGATAAAGCAAGGCAGAGATGGCGGTACAGATAAAGCAGGGCAGAGATGGGGGTGCAGCAAAGAGCGGAACAGATATGGGGGTGCAGATGCAGCAGGGCAGAGATGGGGGGGTGCAGCAAAGAGAGGAACAGGTATGGGGGTGCAAATAAAGCAGGGCAGAGATGGGGGTGCAGCATAGAGCGGAACAGATATGGGGGTTCAGATAAAGCAGGGAAGAGGTGGGGGTGCAGCAAAGAGCCAGGCAGAGATGGCGGTACAGATGCAGCAGGGCAGAGATGGGGGTGCAGCAAAGAACGGAACAGATATGGTGGTGCAGATGCAGCAGGGCAGAGATGGGGGTGCAGCAAAGAGCGGAACAGTTATGGGGGTGCAGATAAAGCAGGGCAGAGGTGGGGGTGCAGCATAGAGCGGAACAGATATGGGGTGCAGATAAAGCAGGGCAGAGATGGGGGTGCAGCATGGGAGCAAGGCAGTTATGGAGGTGCAGCAGGGAGTAGGGCAGAGAGGGATGTGGTAAGCAGCAGGGCAGGGACGACCAAAACCTTGACATGAGTCTAAAAGGGGGTTAAATCCTTTCCTCTGGAGCATCCCACATCAGGAAGTACCACAGAGTGAACCCCCATTACGTTGTATACTTTCCTCATCCTAGGATGCCGCAATAGCTCACTGGGATATAGTGCTTTCCCATGCCACAGAATCTTCCCATCCTCTGTTCTGTGAGACTGGCAAAATGTAAGGCCTGCTGGGAAAGCAGAGCAAGAATGCCTCAGCAGAGATGCCCAGAACAAGCTGAATATGCAGTGACCAATGGGGGCATAACACTGTGGGGCATCCCAAATAGTAAACTCATATTGATTTCTATCTAATTTGATATACACAAAATTTTGTGTATCAAAAGATGGGTTAAAGTTTTCCTCAGGCAGCATGGGGGCCATCTTCACACCTGAGCTCACTCACACTTACATATGCTTGGCTGCAGTGTTCTGTGTGTATAGAGCTCACTTCTCTCCTCTTGGTGTACGGTTGCCAATAGCAACAGATTGTAGGGAGTAAAAAACTGCTTCCATAAAGCACACATTTGCAGCTCAGCACCTTGAAGACATAAACATAGCCAAAGTGGACTTTCCATTTAAAGTGGACCATGAATTTTATTTTACAGAAAGAGTAGTAGATGCTTGGAACAAACTTCCAGCAGTCACTGAATTTAAACATGCCTGGGATAAGCACACATCTATCCTAAGATAAAGAGTACATACAGTATACACATAAGGGCAGACTAGATGGACCGTATGATCTCCTTCTGCCGCCAACCTTCTATGTTTCTATGAACCATCCTATAGGACCTTATGAGACCCCAGGGCAGGCATATTCGCTCCCCTTGGGGCATTCAGATTTGAGATTCCTCGCTGTGAAAAACCCCTGAGGTTGCCCGGAAACTCACCTTGTTTCTGGGTCCAACAGCACATGCATGAATAGCAGCCGCATCCCCGCTATCCCTTTAGCAAGGCTCGTGCCAGGCATTTGTGAATGGCCAACACGGGCACGCTTCCTGTTAAAGGGTAGAGGGGATGCACCCGCCAGCACACTAGGATCCGTTCGCCTTAGACGAGCTCTTGGACAAAGGGACAGAAGCGGATTCGAGCATACTGACTGGATGAGACACTGCGCATGCACCGTAGGACCGGGGAAGGGGAGTCGGATTGGGCGATCTGGGGGGTTTCACACAGCGGGGCATCCCTGATCAGGGGGCCAGGACCAAAACTCAGGATATCCTTAATTAAAGTCCACTTTAATGTTGGCCATGTGTTGCCATGTGACTGGGAAGTTAGCAAAACAAGGACCAAAGAGAGCGAACATTACCAAGACTGTGCATTTCCCCCCCTGGACTCCATAGGAGCTGATTACAGTACATATTTACTGCCCAGATTGTAAGGATGTCAGTTTGACAGATCAGTTATCACAACAGTGTCACTTTAAGATATCTTGTGTATGAACACAAAAAATGTTTTGGCTCCTCAGGGGTAGAAGTATTGTGCAGTTGCACTTCTCTCCGGTGTCTTACTGGTAAGTAGGAAAGCTTTATCCATTTGGGTCATTTTAGCAGTAAATAAATAATGACGGGAGGTGTTATATTTCATCAGACTGCAGAAAAGAGCAGGAAGCTGGAAATCCAGTTTTACAGAAAGGAGCTGAAATATTTATCGCACAGGAAGTGTTTAAAAGAATGGCGATCAGAAGCAGATTAGACGGCAGCGATGCGTATCTGTCCGAGGAAATGATGTGCCACCTTTTACATTACAGAGCTAATGTTTCTGTTAAATAGAGGTGATAAAGTGATGACCTGCCATGTTTCCATCTAACAAAGACATGCAGGGGGAGTGTAAAGTACCCAAGGGCCACTCCAATACAATACTGGGGGGCACACCCCAGGCCAGGAGGCACAGCTTGGCTCTCCCTGTCCTTCTGGTGCCCAGGGAGATGGCACTACTCTCCGGGGCCTAGAAACAGCCCTGACCATTACTAGCAATTAGGCGAATCTGCCTCTATTTTGGAGCAGCTCTGCCAAATAGTTACCAATATTCTGGTTCACATTAAAGTCTATGTAGAGAACATTCAGGGTGTGCTTTTGGGGCTCTGAAAAGCAACATAAAGTGGAACAAAACCCACAGATTCCAGGGCTGGCCACTGGCCTAAATCAAGATGCGCTGCTCTGTGAGGCCCCTTTTGGCCCTGCAGCACTCACCTGTTTCCTGGAGCCCTGGGTGATGTAAACTACGCATCTTTGGGCTGTGAGCGCGCTCCTGACCACAGCCATTCAGATAGGGGACAAGAGCGTACGCACTGCTGGAGGAGTGGCCAGTCACGCTCCCGATTGTCGAAGGCATGTGTGTAAACAGAGACATTTGCCGAGCAAAAAATACACTGCAAACGGCTCTGGCTGGATGAGAGTTTTTCTGGGGGGTTCACAGAGGGATGCATCCTGTGTGCGTGTTTGTTTGGATTTTTAATATTACACGATTTTACAATACGTCTCCTTTAACATCTATATTTAAAGATAGAGCTTCCCTTAAAAAAAAACAAAAAAGAACAATCCCAAGTAACTTATTTTTAGCTTGAAAAGGAGTAACAGCCACCTTTCTTAATGATCAGTCTTCTTCTCTTTGTTGATACAATTTTTACACTCATACAAAATGTAACTTGTACATATACTTTGTATTTATATTATTTGTATTTGTGGTATTGTGCAGGGGAGCTCAAGGATGACCCCCCAGCCTATCATTATGAGGCCCCACACCCGTTAGTCAGAAAAAAGGATGTGGGACCACTTTAAATAAGAGGAATTATTATTTCTCTGTAAAAATACATTATTCTGTTAAAGCATTAATTGTGGGGTTTGCTATAGTTAAAGGGGGTTTCTTCTATTTTTTTCCACTTTCAAATACATTCGATGGCTAATGGTGTCCTTTGACATTATCCACAGATATGTTACTAGTAGTGTAACAATTAATTAGATGGCACCTCTTTGGGAAAGGATCCTTAAAGCGGTCCTTCACTCTGAATAGGAGTCTATCTTATATGTTTCCCACACCCTGTACATACAGATTGCTCCCATTAAAAATCATCCTACCTGCATCTACTGCATGTTATGAGCCTTTAAACATCCAAGATGGCATCTCATGGAACATCAGGCAGCCTGCAAACAGGAAGTGCCTTCTGACTGTGCTACTCTGCATTCTGGGATTGCTGACCTTTTCCTGTCCCCAGCTCTGCTCTGTCTGAGCAAAGCACAGCTATAACCCACCCCCCTGTATTCTATCCCACTCTCCTTTCCTCAGTAAGTGTGATGCTTCTGAGTCAAGATGGCGGCGCCCATATCCTAAATTCCTGAACAGAGTTGCAGCCCAGTGGGGGAAAGAATAATAAGTAAGTGATTAAAAACTTTAAATATATTGATTTTAGATGCTGGGGAATTGTGTTATAAGGGTTTGGGCTTTTCAATAAATCACGGTGAAGGTCCGGTTTAATCAAGAAACCAAATAATGACAGGTGCGCTTTGTTTAGTGACTGTATGAGGAAACTTTAAAACATTTGCAACAATAATTATAACAAATAGTGATTACTGTTGCTGATATGTTACTCCTCTCAATTTTATACGCTGTTTAGAATGTTATTCCTTTTCAGCACTCTTATTGTATTACACAAAAAGATTACAAACAATAAATATTCGTCGGTCAATCTAAAGTAAGGAATTAGTATTACTTCTATTATGAAAAAACAATAGATAGTAAGACAAAGGTGTCTCTGTACATAAGGAACTTCCATGTAGGGAAACGCCAATCGAAGCCAATAGGTGTGTGGAAGGAATTGATTCTGTCTTGAGGGAGGCGAATAATTAAAGCCGGTTTTAAGATGGTAGAGCCGCACAGAGGAGCTGAGGGGGGTAAAAGGAAGTATAGCTTTTTTTGTTGTTTTTTGCCTGGACAAAAAGAGGAGCAACCCCCCCCCCCCCCCCCCCCCTTGAGGCTAACTCCATATGGCAGTTTTGTTTATGGGGCATCCTGAATTGGGATGCCCAACTGTATGAAACCCCTCCAATTCTTCAGATCCACTCACCTCTTCCAAAAGCCCACACCTCATCTCCATGGCCTGAGAAGGCATGCACAACTTTGCTTAACAGCAGGGGGCACACCTGGATATGCTAACACGTATCTGTAAATAAGAACAAGCTCTTCCCAATCTGTTGCCAGCTTCTGTAAACCCCATACGGTAATGCTGAAATAAGCATGGCCGGCTCAGCCACACTCTCTGCCAATCAGCAAAACAGTCTGCTGATTGGGGATGGGTTTGTCCTGGCGTCAGCCTCTATAGGTCAACTGTAGGCCAGGTTATGTTTCCTTAGTTCTACTAAGCACTTTTCAAACTTTCCATTGTGTGGTAGTAAGAAAATTCAATCTCCTTTATCTTATATTTCCGTAGCTCTCTGCTACAGTGTGGCCGTAATAGTTCAGAAATGTCATCTATGCTTCTCCAGACCATCCAGCATATTGAGATAAGCAGTAGTTGTATGCTTTGTGGTCTACAGCAGGGTTTCCCAACCAGTGGTACTAGTATCACTGGTGGTACGCAAGTTACTGGGGACTTAGGCCCTTATTTATGAAGGAATAGCGACAGGTAGCGCGACTGGTGAGCGGCCGGTAATGACGGGCCCGCCACGAGAACGCCGGCTCCCCACCACAATCACACATTTATCAAGCCAATCCTGCTTAGCGACTGAGATAGCGCCATATAGCCACTCATTCATCATTATTCCAGCCTCAGCCCACAGCGCCAGCGTCCGACCTTGAACAGCGACAGGTATGACCTCTCGCTACCTGGCGCTCTCCAATGCATTTCAATGGAGCGATCTTTAAATATTAATAATTAATTGTTATTAATGTTTTTTTTTATTTTTTTTTAAATGTGAAAAATTCTGTGACCACTTCTGCCATTTTAGATTCTGTAAATTGTACAGAATTGATATTACAGGTCTGATATTAATGTATTCATATTACTAAATTATTTAAAATACTTTTTTTTTTTTGGTTTCCAAAAATATGGTGGTTTGGGGGTTAAAAAAACTACTTTTAACACATCGCCTCCAGCGCTCTTGGGTTTAAACATGCATTTCACAGCGCTTGAATTTTTTGAGCGTGATTTTTTGATGAATATGGTGGAAGCCGGTCGCTCTGACCAGTCGCTATCATGCGCTCCCATACATCGCGGAACCTGTCAAATAGCGACTCGTAACCTTGTATTCAACATTTCGCCACACCGACTGAGTCGCTGTCAACAACCGAACAACGGCCAAGCACAGCGACTACTAGCGGGCGCTGTGAAAATACCGCTACAGTCGCTCAACTGTCGCTACATGTCGCTATTAATAAATCAGCCTCCCCGTATTAACTGAATGATGTGTAAGGTGGGCAATACTCACTTGGTGTGCACCAGGGTCACTCACTATAGGAAAGAGGACCAGGTGCAGAGCCAGAGCCTCTTACTGAAGCACATGCCCCTTGCTGCAGTGTGTACATCAGATGAACATCCAGATAGAAAGAGGTTCAGTACTGCTCACTGAAGGGTAGCTCCTTTGTCCCAGGGAGGTTGTACATCCACTTTAAATACCTTAGTGCACTCTGCACTGGTGCTTAGAAGATGCATATTAGTCATTAGGTTTCTGGTGTGCAGCATCTGTTGCCAGCTTTTCCAATGGGAACCTTGTTCTGCATCCTGGGCTAGTACAGTACAGTAATGGTCCTGTTTAATGCAAACCTATAACCCGTCTGTAATGGGTGCTATTTAGGAAATGTGTAAATGGTACTTCATGAAAAAAGGTTGGGATCCCCTGGCAGAGTTGCTTCTAAACCAATCCAGGCCACACTGAAGCAGAAAACTGTAAACTGTAGTCTGAATCTGTCCACCAGGGGGAGCATTTGCCAAGATAACCAAAGCTAAAGAAACGATGGGTGTTGATTTAGCACAAGGTGCCCTTTAGGTGCAAAATGAAATAGAAGGGCCCATTTTTACACCTGGTGCTGAATCGCCCCCTAGGTAGAAAATTACAATAAATGAAAATGATAAATAATTATAAATGTCACTATATAGTGTACCTCCTTCATGCTGACTTTAAAACAGCATTACAGGAAACATCTTCGGAAGAAAAACAATTGAAATCCATAAATCGGAGAGAGAGTCAACAGGGGAAGAGATTAAAAGCCCATCTCCCTGGGAGCCAAAGGGAAAAAGCACTAATAATTTGAACTCCATTAGACCATTATATGTAGTATTTAATGAGCTTCAATATGCTTTCTTTCTTTTGGACATGTATTGATAAAAACACAATTAGGATTTTGCTTTAAGAGAGACGATTCTTTCAAACATGCTTGTCTGTATTTATGAAGGTATTAGGTAAAATATTTGTTGAGATTGCGCCGTAGTTTTCTTAGTTTCTACCAGATTACCGATGTCGGCTTCATTTTATCATTATTGTGTAGGAAACACAAAGACATGCTGTTAATCAATGAAAGGAATAATGTGGGACCCCCAGTGTGGTGAGAGGGGCCCCAGCATTATGGCACCCTTTAATGGTATGGGGCCACAAAGATAGCACGGGGAGTCCCCTCAATGTTATTATTTATTTTTACTATCTTGGGTTCCGTTTCTCCTGGCTGGGGCATCCCTCAGGTGATCGCCTGAAAAATCACTTTTCTCTTGTTACCCACATGGGCCGCTAGCCAATCATTGCTCCCTTTCACCGCTCACCTCTAGCTGTGGGGTAAGTGTACTGTGGGATGCCCCAGAATACACACAGTGGGGTATCCCATTTCAAGGTGCTTCATAAAGAGGGAGACCACCAGGGGGTGGTTGCTCCTCTTTAATCCCTTGCTACTTGCTGTCTTTTAAGCTTCCAAAACTCACAGATCAACCTGCCACCCCCTTGTTATCTTTTAATGCTTATAGCGCCTCCTTAAAGTGAAACAAAACCCAATTTGACTTTCCCAGGATTTGTTTCGTGCCCACAAATTTGAATGTCCTGCTGTGTGAAAGCTCCCAGTTCGCCCAGTAAAACGTACTTCCTCGGTTTAACGGCGATTTATTATGCAGGCTCTCATCCCATCAGATCCCTTTGCTGTATTTACATCCTACAGCAAAGGGAATTCAATGGGGAGCGAGCGCTGCCCCTGGGTGCCAATCACAGCACCCATGGGAGACCTGAGGACCACCTGAACACACCAGCCAATCACAAGGCTCAGTTTTAAAGTGGACCAACACCCAGGGGGGATCGGCCCCCTGAATCTATCTATCTATAAGATTCCCGGGCCGATCAGATCCCTCCCCGCTGGGCATCCGAAACCGGGATGCCCCGGGGGTGAAACCCCCCAGGAAGCCCAGAAACCTTACCATAACCCCGTTCCAACGGCACATGTTTGTTTGTGAATGGCTGGCGCGGGCGCGCTCCCTGTTAGAGGGAAGCGCGAGACGCGGCCTCCAGTGCTCAGAGCTGCTGTGGTTGGACGCCGCTTGTACGTGCATACCACAGCGGCTCTGAGCCCTGATTGGACGAGCACCCGCGTAGGAGCGTGGGGAGGTGAGTGTTTCCGGGCATTCTGGGGGGTTGCCCCACTGGAGTGGTCAAAAACCCAGAAAAGTCAAAATCCTGGGTGTTGGTCCACTTTAATATTTGCAAGATTATATGTTTTGTTTCTGGTTGTGAACTGAGAAAACTCCAACTGGACATTGAGGGGCATGCGTTGATGTTGGAGGCCCATAAAAGATCTGCACAGTATCACGGACACCCTTTATCTGGCCCTGCAACTGACAAATATTTACCAGTACTGTCCATATCATTTTTGCTAGCTTGTCTTTGTAAATAGAAATGCATTTCTCTCTCCCCAACCAAACAGATAAAAAAAAAAAAAAAAAAAAGAAAATGGCAGATAGTTACCCTCCAGACGAGTTATTTCCTCTAATTATTATTATTTATTATTATTTATATAGCGCCATCAACTTCCGTAGCGCTTTACATGGTGTGATTGCAAACAGAGTAAAACATATAGTACAGAGAACAATACAAAATTAGATGCCACAGGTTAAAACGGGGAGACCGATTCATTAATAGCAGTAGGTAGCGACAGTTGAGCGACTGTAGCAGAATTTTCAGAGCGCCCGCTAGTAGTCGCTGTGCTTGGCCGTTGTTCAGTAGTTGATAGCGACTCAGTCGGTTTGCCGTAATGTTGAATATTGGGTGAGGAGTCGCTATTTGACAGGTTCCGCGCTGTATGGGAGCGCATGATAGCGACTGGCCCTAGCGACCGGCTTCCACCATATTCATTAAAAAATCACGCTCAAAAAATTCTTGCGCTGTAAAATGCATGTTTAAACCCCAGAGCGCTGGCGGCGATGGGTTAAAAGTAGTTTTTTAACCCCCAAACAACCATATTCTTGGAAACCAAAAAAAAAAAGTTTTTAAAATAATTTGGTAATATGAATACATTAATATCAGATCTGTAATATCAATTCTGTACAATTTTTTTTTTACCTTAAAAAAATTATCTACAATGGCAGAAGTGGTCACAGAATTTTTCACATTAAAAAAAAAAAAAATAACAATTAATTATGAATATTTAAAGATTGTTCCATTGAAATGCATTGGAGAGCGCCAGGTAGCGAGAGGTCATACCTGTCGCTGTTCAAGGTCGGACGCTGGCGCTGTGGGCTGAGGCTGGAATAATGATGAATGAGTGGCTATATGGCGCTATCTCAGTCGCTAAGCTGGATCGGCTTGATAAATGTGTGATTGTGGTGGGGAGCCGGCGTTCTCGTGCCGGGGCCCATCATTACCGGCCGCTCACCAGTCGCTACCTGTCGCTATTCCTTCATAAGTAAGGGCCCAAGTGTTGTGAGCACAGGAGACAATAGGGAGGAGCGCCCTGCCCTTGCGGGCTTATAATTTGAAGCAAAATTCTGCTCCTCTTTGCCAGGAAAAAAATGGTTATGAGATGTCGTGCAGTCTTCAGGAACATTTAGAATGTCTATGTCTCATCTGTTCAACTGTAGGTCTTTGAGGAGGAAAAAAAATCCCTTTATGTGAATAAACATGCTATATCTGGAATATGGCTTTTCTCCTCATTCTCATATAACATTTCGGAATGTGATAGTGCCATCTGCAGGTAAGAATAGATACCGCAGTGCAGGCAGTTATTGTATGTAACCTCACTGGAAGAGCACCTGCTGCTTGTGGGCATACATACCATAGGGGCAGGGGAGGTAACCGGGCCCATGACAGAAGGAGGCCTAATGCCCAATCCCTTCACCTTGCAGCACCTGCAGAGACATGCAGTGTTGGTGCACTGTCTACAAGGAGCAGGGGAGGTAACCGGGCCCATGACAGAAGGGGGCCTAATGCCCAATCCCTTCACCTTGCAGCACCTGCAGAGACATGCAGTGTTGGTGCACTGTCTACAAGGAGCAGGGGAGGTAACCGGGCCCATGACAGAAGGGGGCCTAATGCCCAATCCCTTCACCTTGCAGCACCTGCAGAGGCATGCAGTGTTGGTGCACTGTCTACAAGGAGCAGCGGAGGTAACCGGGCCCATGACAGAAGGGGGCCTAATGCCCAATCCCTTCACCTTGCAGCACCTGCAGAGGCATGCAGTATTGGTGCACTGTCTACAAGGAGCAGGGGAGGTAACCGGGCCCATGACAGAAGGGGGCCTAATGTCCAATCCCTTCACCTTGCAGCACCTGCAGAGGCATGCAGTATTGGTGCACTGTCTACAAGGAGCAGGGGGGGTAACCGGGCCCATGACAGAAAAGGGCCTAAGGCCCAATCCCTTCACCTTGCAGCACCTGCAGAGGCATGCAGTGTTGGTGCACTGTCTACAAGGAGCAGGGGAGGTAACCGGGCCCATGACAGAAGGAGGCCTAATGCCCAATCCCTTCACCTTGCAGCACCTGCAGAGGCATGCAGTGTTGGTGCACTGTCTACAAGGAGCAGGGGAGGTAACCGGGCCCATGGCAGAAGGGGGCCTAATGCCCAATCCCTTCACCTTGCAGCACCCGCAGAGGCATGCAGTGTTGGTGCACTGTCTACAAGGCTTGCTATAGGTTCTGCAGGGTGGAACATTGTTTCCCCCAGAACTCTTTGTATAGGTCACTCAGGAAAACAAGCACCCCAGGAGAAATAAATGGACCCCACAGCATACAAACACTACCTACAACTTCAGTCAGACCACAGTCTCAGTGTGTGACTGAGGTGTCTGGGGCCCGCTGTACAGTTACATGCATATATTATTTTAGGGCCCATGCATACCAATATAAAAACCTAACTGAATGGTGCATGAGTGGATAAACTGTGCTCTACTGCCATAGGACAGTGACCTCCAGCATTACCTGCGTCTATCATAGAAAAATGGCCAGCGCATTATTTGCTATCACATAGTGCACCTTCCTTTTTAGAGGTGGGGGCCCCAAAAAGGTCTACTTGTTACCATACCTACCAAGGGAAAGAGAAAGAGGGACAATTGTTAAACTAGGCCACATCCCCTCATTGAGGGATGGATAGGAGATAGGGTCTAACAGTTACAACAATATAAACACTTTAAATAGACAAATCAATCATTTATTGATGCAGATCTGCAAGTTACATCTCAAAGAAGAACAAATGAGAATGACAAGGGACAGGGAACATGGACTCAAATGAGGGACAGTCCCTCCAAATGAGGAACACTTGGGAGGTATGCTCACTACTACTACTCCACTGCAAATTAATCACTGCTGGAGGTTAAGCCTTTTTGGGGCACTCTGACATTTTCTATGGGGCACTGTGAAAACTATGTACACCCCTGCTTTAAGTTGATTAATTTAATTTTGGTGGAGCTTAAAGGTCAAGGAAGGGAAGAAAACCAGGTATATGATTTGGGATTTGTAATGCACCCACTACAAGCCTGCAACAGCCCACCCACAAGCAGTGTCAGACTGGCCCACCAAAGCACCAGAGGATCCTCCAGTGGGCACCAGACATTGACCCAGGGACACCATCTTTGAGTGGGCCCCAAGAATGCGTTCCTCTGGTGGTCCCAAGAATAATTTCCACTGATTGGGCCCAAGAATGATTTCCTCTGGTGGGTCCCAAAAATGATTTCCTCTGGTCGTCCCTAAGAATGACCTCCGCTGATGGGCCCCAAGAATGATTTCCTCTGGTGGGCCCCAAGGATGTTTTTCTCTGGTGGGCCCAAGGTGCTCCAGTCCGATTCTGCTTATAAGAAATATAACCCCAGGAACTTTTAGGTTGGTCGCTGCAGATAGGGTGTGAGGAAAGGTCCCCACAATGGGGGTCACAGGTAGCAAAATGAACGCTACCTGGTTCTGTTTCCCACTCTAATCTAGATATTAAATAAATAAATGTGGGCTGGTTTGGGGCTTTAAATGGAGACCTCACCTAGTGCTTCCATGTGGGCTGCAGAAGCCTCTCTAGTGGCTCCAGTGCATCCTAGGCTTCCAACTTCAGGGACCTTTTATTTTAGGCCCATATATGCATTTAAAGCAGTCCTAAACTCCCCTGACAACTCTGTGCCAGGTAGTGCACAGCTTACCAAAGAAACAAAGGAGGGGTGGAAGCCGCTCAGACCATTTTATAACTAACCTGGGAGGTGCACGTTAGCAGGGCAATTAGGATACACAAGTCTTAAAGGAGCCACAGCACTCAAACCAGTTAGCTTGCAGGCCAGCCTACAATCTGTCTCTAAATCTGGTTAAAAACAAAGGACTCGGTCACACACATCTGCAGAAGTATGCTGAAGCTGCACCACCACGCCAAGGTGCCTCTGTGGGGTGCAGTCCTAACTCTAATCTCTGAGAGCCCCATTTGGGACATACAATGCAATAGATAAATTGGGAGCAGTTTACCTGAAGTTCCCCTATAACCCCATGGGGTGTGGGGTCTAGGCTGTACTGTGAGGTCTTCGACCCTTCCACCCCATGGGCTGCACACGAGGTTTTAGGGCAACCTCAGGTAAGCCTGCTCCCAATTTATCTATTGCATTGTAGGTGCCAAATGGGGCTCTCAGAGATTAGAGTTAGGACTGCACCCCACAGGGGCACCTTGGTGCTTGGTGGTGCAGCTTCAGCATACTTCTGCAGGTGTGTGTGACTGAGTCCTCTGTTTTTAACCAGATTTAGAGACAGATTGTAGGTTGGTCTGCAAGTTAACCGGGTTGAGTGCTGTGGCTCCTTTTAGACTTTTGTATCCTAATTGCCCTGCTAACGTGCACCTCCCAGGTTAGTTATAAAATGGTCTGAGCGGCTGCCACCCCTCTTTTGCTTCTTTTGAATTTGTGCAAGCACATGGGGTGTGGGGTCTAGGCTGTACTGCAAGGTCTTCGACCCTTCCACCCCATGGGGCTGCACACAAGGTTTTCCAAGGCCCCTTACACACCCCAGATACTCTATTGCAGGGCTCACTAATGGCATGGGGTGTAAAGAGGAACAAAACCTAAAATATTTTCACTCTCTTGGGTTTTGCTCCTCTTGGTGGGGGCATGCCCCACTGTGTGTATCAGTAGATCACCCAAATAATAGTGGCTTTGTGTTTCACTCAGATTTCCCGAGTTCCAAGCGGCAAGGAAGGCTAAATGGAGTGTTCACCGCTAACCGCATCCCTGCTAACCTCCAGCTGTGCGTGTGGGGGATATGAGACCCAAGCTAAAGATATGTGCGTGGGCTAGAGGGGAAAGGTGAGTGTACGGGGCCATCCTGGGTTTTTACACAGCATAGCATCACAATACGGGATGCCCCATAAAAAGGGAGACCACTGGCTTTAGAGTGTTATAGACTAATTAGACTAGTTAAAGTGGACCAACACCGAGAGGTGATCGGCCCGGAAATCTATAAGATTCCCGGGCCGATCACCTCCCACCCCGCGGGACATCCGAGATCGGGATGTCCCGCGGGGTGAAACCCCCCAAAAAAACCCCAAACACCTTACCTGATCTTCGGCGGCGGCCGGCCGCCGCCGCCTCCCTCGCGCCCCTGTAGGCGTGCTCGCGCCCGCGCCGGCCGTCTGCGAATGGCCGGCGGGGGCGCGCGCGCGCCGAAAGTGACGCGAGGGAGGCGGCGGCGGCGGCAGCCGCTTGGACGTTCCTGATCCCCGCCTGGACGTTGGCGGGGATTGGAGCGTCCAGTCACGTGGGAGCGGGGACAGGTAAGATTTTGGGGCTTTCTGGGGGGTTTCACACAGCGGGGCACCCCCGATCGGGGTGCCCCGCCGAAGTGGACCAAAACCCAGGATAGTCAAAATCCTGGGTGTTGGTCCACTTTAAGTGTCCCAGAAGACCAGAACCCTGTCTGGGGAAAAAAAAATATTTTAATATACTTAAAAGTAGACCTATCAGCATTTTTGAAGGCCTCAAAGACTCCAGGGCTAACCAATACTTTCCCTCTTTGGGGCATCCCGACATACAGCGTTGATGATTGAATGAGAGCTTGCCCATGTGTCGTGGAACTGACAGTAAGGTGAGTTTGAAAATCCTGGTGATTGGTCCACTTTAAAGCGGTCCCCCACCTGTTTCCTAGGTAACGGGTCTAGGGCGGCATCATGACAGGCTCAGGGGGGTGCACTCAGATAGCTGTAGCCCCCCCCTGCAATGACCCCCTGATATACTTAGCTAGAAAACTGGTGTGGTTCAAAACCCAGGATTTTGACTATCCTGGGTTTTGGTCCTTGCCCCCAGGGCACTTCAATCGGAGATGCCCCGCTGTGTGAAACCCCCCCAGATCTCCAAGCTCGTCCAATTAGTGTGTTTGGAGCCGATGACATCACGCCGTCTAAGCCAGCATCACAGTGGGGTATCCCGATTTTGGATGCCCCGGGGGGAGGGAATCGATCGGCCTGGGTTAGTAATTGTGTTCAGTGCAGCTTCAACACAAGAAAAGCAAGAACCGATCAAAATGCAAAGAAACAAAAGGTATCATCTGTCTTTCCGAATAATAACCCAATTTACTTATCTTGTTTAAAGGGGTTGTCTGGGCCAAGTGGAAAAACACATGTTTAAGACAATGGCCTTCATTCACTAAGAGTTGAAAAAAAAATCTCATGGTAGTAAAAAAATCAATTCATGAGAAAAAAGCCTGAGAATTTCACTAGTTAATTAGTGAATCACCAGATAGGAAGACAATGAAAGTCAATGGCACTTTTTTACTCCTGAGAAAAGTATTGAACTTTTTACCTTTTTTTTTTTTTTACCTGTAGTTAAAAAGTACCATTGACTTTCATTATCTCCCTACCTGGTGATTCAGTAACACTGAAATTCTCAGGCTTTTTTCTCTAAATGATTTTTTTTTCTACCATGAGAATTGATGAATCAAGGTCATAGCGCGCCATAGATTGCTAAATGGCCGCTAGAGGGCCCCATAACACTGCATGGCAGCAGGGAAGACGTGGCAGTTGTCCTCCTATGACCCGCAATGATCCTGTTCTCCGTGTTATAGAAGTGAAGTGTCAGCCCTTGCAGGACTAGGGGTTTTCCTGGCTTTTTATTTCACAACATGATGATGAAACAGTGCATTGGATCTGAGCTATAACTCCAAAACGCCAGTGTAAAGGCATCAGGCAGAGCTAATCCCCGAGGTTAAGTAACCCTTTGGCTGCCAGGTTCTTGTGCCACAGTTATAGCCCACTAAAATTATAAACCCCGACATAATAATAAGGCCAATAGTTCAGATCAACTAATATTATCTACTACAGAGAGCTTAACTTGGAGACTCTGAAAGAGGACCTAGAGGACAAAACAGACAGTGTAGACTTAACCATCTCCCAATGCTTAAAGGAGCACTATCGCAAAATCCATATAAACACGTTGGCTAATGAGAGGAGGGGTCACTTATACCCCCGAACTAAATAAAACTCCCGCCAAGCTTGTGATTTATTCTCACATGGTAGGAATAACATCCAGGGGTGACAGTTTTAGGCTATGAGGGGTGACAGAACCTGATTTCTTCTCCCATCCATTAAAATAAAAGAAAACAGCCTGGCTGGATATTTCTTGATGTCGGATGTATAAGTGACCCCTCCTCCTGCTCCTAGCATATTTATACAGATTTTTATCATTGGGCCATTTTTTTGTGATATTGCTCCTTTAAAGTGGACCAAACACCTTAGAAATCAGTCCACCAGGGCACCGGATGCTTCACTATGTGAAAATGCCCAATCACCTGAAAATCAACTCACCTTCCCAGGACTCCAACGTCATGCTTGCAGGCCGCGGATGGGTCCCTGTCCACCCTGTAGTTCAGACGCACTCCCACACCCAGCCATTCAGATAGTCCGAAGCTTCCTAAGGTGAAGCTATGTCGTGCATTAATATGCGCTAAATGGACCATGAGCGGTGAGAACATCAGGAGGTAAGTGATTAGGGGCAACCTGGGGAATTTCACACAGCAGAGAATACACCAAAACCCAGGATAGTGAAATTTTTTTGGTCCACTTTACAGGGATTGTCCAGGCAAAAATAAAAAACAGATACCCACCAATAGCCCTGTGCAGCTGATCTGCCCTAAATTGATATATGTTTAAAACTTACCTCCACTGGAGATCCAGAATGAGCCATCTCCACTCACATCCACACCTGTGGCCACCTGGCTGCCTCCTCATGTGACTGGCCACAACCGGTCCATTCAATGGATGAGGTGTGCTGAGGGATGGCTAGCGCAACAAGACGCTTCAAGGTGGGACTGTCCCACTGAATCGGGGATGTCTGCTCTATTCACTTTAACGCATCTGGGACTGGGAGGTTTTTACCTCTCACTGCAGAATCTCTCCCACCTGCTGCATCTGTGTGCCCATTGTGATGACAGACCAGGCATCCTAGATCTGGAGGGACCATCTTCAATAAAGCAGTACATTCATTTTTTTTGGAGGGGGGCCAGACAAAATGCTTCAAAGTGGGACTGTCCTGCTGAAAAGTGGATGTCTGCTTTAATGCAAAAGTCAGCACAGGTTCCCTGCTGTGCACCACATTGTAACAAACAAGAGCCTACGATTAAAATGTAAACAGCTCAAAGCTTTCTGAGTTTGGATTCAGCAAGTCTGAGTATACAATGAAGAATGCTGCATCTGTACACTCATTGTAATGACTAACCAGGCATCTCAGATTTGGAGGGACCCTCCTCAATAAAGCGGGACTGAATAGGGGATGTCCGCTCTACTTACTTTAACACCTCTGTGGCGGGGCGGTTTTTACTTCACACTGCAGCATCTCTTCCTCCTGCTGCGCAATGTATCAAGCAGAGATGAGTCATGCTCTTACATAAAAGTCTGTGTAACTGTCAGAACACCGGGTGTGAACCCTGATTGCGGAGACTGCAACACTGCTCACCTCTCGACCGGGAAGCCTGGAGTCTAAGGACCAACCTGGTATTCACTAGAGCCTCTGATGGTGAGGATAGGCTGGGCTGCAGGAAGACCCCAGGTCAGGCAACCTAGGAGTGGGTTTTGCGGAATTCCGGGTAGGAGACAGACCAGAGCTGATCTGGGAGTGTGAGGCAGGCTGAAGTCGTGGGCTGGCAGATCTGGATCGAAGTCAAGAAACAAGCAGAGGTCGTGGGCAGGCAGAACAGGATCGTGGTCACAAAACAAAGCCGAAGTCGTCAGGAAAGCAGGATCGTAGTCAGAAGCAAGCTGGGTCGGTACACAGGAAGGAATCACAGGAACTCAGGAGCATGCAGGAAAAGACCATCTGGCAATTGAGGACAGGCCTTGTCTGTTTTTATAGGCCCCTGCACATGCTCAGTAGTGAGGACTCACAGGCGGCCTCTGCTGGTCAACAGGAGGAACAGTCCTGGTTCTCTGGTATAGACGAACAGGCGCCCTCTGCTGGACTACAGAGGGAACAGTCCTGGTTCTCTGACATGCCCTCTGCTGGACTACAGAGGGAACAGTCCTGGTTCTCTGACAGTAACACACTGTAACAAACAAATTCCTGCTATTAAAATGTAAACAGCTCACTGATAACTGACCAGGCATCTCATTTTTGGAGGGAAAACATGATGATGATGATACTGAATCACTGTCAGCACTTACATTTGCTTCTACATCCACTCAAAGCCGAAATGCTGCCTCACCGATTTTCTCCTGGTTTACTGCCACCTTGAACCAACCTGGAGACTTCCTTTCCCAGCTTCCCAGTCGTGCTGCTGCCCCGGTTTAACCAACATAAATGCACAGTGACAGGAAACCCAGTAGCACTTCCTCTTTGCAGGTGACCTGACGCTCCATAGGAAGCTGTTTTGTTGTAACTTCACCACAGCAGGAGTTACAAAAAGGTAAAATAATTTGTATGTGCAGCAACCTGAATTGCCCTGGAGGAAATGGGGAAAACAGATTGAGAGAAGGAAAAAGGAATGTTATGAAGAAAAGGTCAAAAGAGAGATGATGGAGAGGATGTGAATAAGAGAAAGGAAGAGAAAACAAGGAGAGAAAAGGTAAAAAAGATAGGATGACATAGAAAATGAGCGAGAGAAAAGGAGATTGAAGGAATGTGACAAGAGAAAGATTGAGAGAATGTGGAAATGAAAGCAAGATGGGAGGAATGTAGGAAAACCAGAAAGAAAGAATGAATGAGGGAATGAGACAGTGATGATAGGAATGTAGAAAAACAAGAGAGCGGAAAAGAAAGAGAGCGAAAGCAAGAGCTGTTAAGGGCTAGAAAAAGAGAGGGAAAACATTAGGAATGTAGAGAAAGAATGAAAGAAAAGGTGAGAGAGAAAGAAAGAAATAGAAAAATAAAGAGGAAAAGAGAAAGAAAGAAAGGGGAAAGAACACGAGAAAGAGAGAAACTGGAAAAGAAAGACAGAGGGAATATAAAAAGGAGAAATATGTAAAACAGTTGAAAAGAGAGGCAGTTAAGAGGGAGGAGACAAAAACTATGGAGGAAAAATAGAAAACAACATGAAAAAGAAATAAAATAGAAGACAAAAAGGTAAAAGTAGAGAGGGGTATTTTGGAAAAGAGAGGCCTGCTGGTTTAGTTGAGTCGAGAGCTACTGGTGCCCCATTAAAGAGGGGTTGGGATGGCACCCTGTGCGACCGCACACCCCAAATGCTGGTCATGTCTTGGAGGGCTATTTATGATGGTCATGTCTGAACATTAAAACAGGTAATACCGCTTGATCTATATTTTAGAGGAGATACACGAGAACCCACGTTGCTTATGTAAAACTGCTGCGTAACTAGTTGAGGATTCAAGTCCAGTCCTGCCTCTGGCCGCCAGATTTTCTTCTAGAGGAGCAGCGAGAGGAATGCACAGATTGAAACACATCCAGATGTGCTTATTTGGCAGTCCAGAGCAAGGCTCTCACACACACAGCAAACAGCCCCGAGAACAAGGAGAAGGCCTCATGCGGGGCTGGAAATGGAAGACTTGTGCCTTCTGACATCTACCTGGGCACCCGGCTGCTCTGACAGGTCCTGGATGGCAGGTGGCCAGCACTAGTGTAACTGCCTCTCATCTGCCACATCACATGCACCGAGCTCCCGCAACATGTAGTGGATCTTCCCCAAGACACATTGCAGACATCTCTCAGGGTAAGTGATTGTCATCCGTATGTTAAAATAACAAAACAAAAAAGGGCAGATCATGGGGGTTTTTTAATCTAATTCAAATGTTTTCATTTTATCGGAAAGGAAAACAAAAGTCATAAAATAACCTGGCCACACACCTTACAATCTCATTGCATAGAATACAGCCTTAGCAAATCTTAATACCAAAATAAACTAATGGCAGTTACATTTTTTAAAGTTATGTTTTCTTTTTTAGGGGTTTTCTTGCATAGGATTCTAAATCCTAAACATGAACTGACCCTGTTGAATGACCCTTTTACCCTACTGAAAGTCAGTTCTAGGCACCCACTACTCTTTAAGTAATTATATGGTTTTTACAATAATTTTCCTTAGTTAGTTTAGTTTTTCTGAGTCTCCTGTTGAAAATGCTGGGCCCTTTTCACACCCTTAAACTGGACCAACACCCATTTTACATTAAATGGGTGCTGATCCCCTTTGAGGGGGGTGGGCACCCCCTTTGCCGGGATCCCCCCCCCCGGGGCATAACTATAGAGGGTTTAGGGGATGCGACTGCCCCGAGGCCGAGCAGATAAGGGGGGTCCTATCATTGTTGCTTCAGTCTATAGCTGTCTGGCTGCATCCAACTGACCTAAAAGACAGAAAAAGAGTTTACTTGAAAGGGCCCCATTTACTGTTCACATCAGGGCCCGTCACATTTAGTTACACCACTGCTCCCCCTTGACAAAGACAGGCAAACTTCCTAAATCTTACCTGAAACCATGCTCCCTGGCTTTGCCATCCACCTTCCGAGAACGGGACACATGACCGCTGCTGGCCAATCATGCAAACACATTTTGCTTGGAGAGCGCGGCTTCGGGTAATATTTTGGGGATTTGCAAAGGTTTGCTAAGCGGGGACCACAGCAAATGGGATGCTTGCTCCGCTCGGAGGGGATGATGCAACCCCCCCCCCCCCCCCCAAAGCAGACCAACACCCATTTTTTGTAAAATGGATGTTGGTCCAGTGTAATAACCCAGGTTTTCTGCCCCCCCCCCCCCCCTGGGATTTGGAATGACCTGGTATTTTAAATCATCTGTGAAATCCCCCTGTTCCCCACAGGATTTGATTCGAGGGAGATGGCCATCAATCTATCTATTTGAAATAGATTGCCGCGTATATATATTTACAGCATTGTGATTGGCCGGAAGATCACACATGCTCTTTGGGAGGGTGGAGTGATGTACTAAACTAAATTAAATAGTATAAGTTTTCTATTAATAAGTTTGTGCAATGCAATGCAATGAGTGGGGCAAATACAGAGCAAAGACACAGAAAGAGTTTCTTCCACATATTCTGATGCCAGACGGGAGGAGATTGGATCTCAGCTTGTGAGGGACTTTGCATGCACAGAAGGATGTCATGGACAGAGCACGAATGGCAGAGACTGGGCAAACACAAGAGGAAAATCGAAGGCAGGATTGCAGGAACTGGCAGGTATCGGGGGGCACATGGGACTGAGCACACTGGGAGAATGGCAGAGACTGGGCAAACACGAGAGGAAAATCGAAGGCAGGATTGCAAGAACTGGCAGGTATTGGGGGGCACATGAGACAGAGCACACTGGGAGAATGGCAGAGACTGGGCAAACACGAGAGGAAAATCGAAGGCAGGATTGCAGGAACTGGCAGGTATCGGGAAGCACATGGGACTGAGCACACTGGGAGAATGGCAGAGACTGGGCAAACACGAGAGGAAAATCGAAGGCAGGATTGCAGGAACTGGCAGGTATCGGGGGCACATGGGACTGAGCACACTGGGAGAATGGCAGAGACTGGCCAAACACGAGAGGAAAATCGAAGGCAGGATTGCAGGACATGGCAGGTATCAGGGGGCACATGGGACTGAGCACACTGGGAGAATGGCAGAGACTGGGCAAACACGAGAGGAAAATCGAAGGCAGGATTGCAGGAACTGGCAGGTATCAGGGGGCACATGGGACAGAGCACACTGGGAGAATGGCAGAGACTGGGCAAACACGAGAGGAAAATCGAAGGCAGGATTGCAGGAACTGGCAGGTATCGGGGGGCACATGGGACTGAGCACACTGGGAGAATGGAAAAGACTGGGCAAACACGAGAGGAAAATCGAAGGCAGGATTGCAGGAACTGGCAGGTATCAGGGGGCACATGGGACTGAGCACACTGGGAGAATGGCAGAGACTGGCCAAACACGAGAGGAAAATCGAAGGCAGGATTGCAGGAACTGGCAGGTATCGGGGGGCACATGGGACTGAGCACACTGGGAGAATGGGAGAGACTGGGCAAACACGAGAGGGTGGCAGGAACTGGGCACAAACCAGAAAATCAAAGGCACAGTTGTAGAGACTGGCAGAGAGTGGGGGCACAGGAGACTGGGCACACAAAATTAATATTATATTTTCCAAATGTTCCACTTTTTACTTTGCTCAGGGCCCCGCTCACCGTCTAAATGTTTTCCTTTCCTGTTCCCCTGGGGGCCAGTCCAGGCCTGGATACATCATTTCAGCCCGAATTATTTGGTTCATGTTTATTGTGCAGGGAGATCTGATAGGCAGATGAGCGTGTAGGGACAAGAAATCCGACCTTATAATGACAACATAAACCATACTTTTGGGAACAAATACAAGGGGTGTTTTTTGTGATTGCAGAAGGTGTAACGCTCACCTCGCTCTGCTACAGTAGTGAGTCCTTTAAAAGTGTGCGTATGGCCAGTGGCCACAGATGTGCCTGTAATGCACCCAGCATGCACATGTACTTCTGGTATGTGGTGATAAGTAGTGATGAGCTGGAGCGCGTCCGGAAGCCCTCCGGCCGGATACAATACAAGCTCAGCCACCACAATGTGTAAACTGGTATCCATTGGACCTCTTCATAAACTGTTTAAAAAATACATTTTTTAAATAAAAAAAAATGCCACTGCATCTTTCTTCATCTGTCCCGCGCCAGGCAGCGCCCTCTCCTCAGCTACACAGGAATCAGGGGCTCCCTCCTGGTCTGGCGTCTGATCTTCTTGATGCCAGGGAGCTGTTATTGCAGCTGCTCCCCTGGCAACTGTAGTTAGGGGGTAGGTCCTTCTTCCTCCTAAAAGTACTGCTCCATTCCACATCTGTCCCTGATTTTGCGACAGAGTATCAGAAAAACACACACGTGTGGAAGATTTATCTTCAGGGTGGTGCTGGAGGGGCAGATAAGGAAGTATATTTCCTCATTCAGGGAACACTTGACACTTGGCAAGGCAAGCTGCTGTTTATTGTTTAACCTTTTTTTGTAGACCCCTCTGGGGGGAGTTGCAATTGTATTTTGAAAGTTAATTGCACCTGACTGTACCATAAAACTTCAGCCAATGTTAATGGCTGCTGTCTATGAAGAACTGTATCCCAGGAACCGCAATAAAGAAACGTCCTTTGAAAGGAATCTGTGTTGGTGTGCAGTGGCATCCATTGGGACTATATGTGTATTACAACATAATAACTTAAATCGGAACAAAACCCATCTGGATCGGCCCTGGAATCTAAAGGATCCCGAATCGGGATGCTCCGCTGTGTGAACCCCCCGGGGTGCCTATAGACACTCATCTTTTCCCACTCCAATGGGGCATGCGTAGGCTCCCATCCAATGAGCGCCATCTGCCACGACTATGTCAACCGGCAAACAGCTCTCATTGTTGTTTATAGGGAATGCATGCTGCCACAACCTCTGCATCCCCAGTAGTGGGGGCTTGCATGCCAGGGGATTGTGGAGGACGTGGCAGCGCATGCTCCCCGTTCTAGTCAATGAGAGCTGTTTGCCAAATGACATAGTCACATGCACCGTTGGAATGAGCAAGAGGTCAGTAAATAGCGACATTCTGGGGAGTTTCAAACAGTGGGGAATGGAACAAAACCCGGGAAAGGCCATTTTATTTTTTAATTGTTCAGCTTTAAAGTGGACAAAATGTAAAAAAAAAAAAATAGTAAATTGCTCCCTAAAGCCCCCCATCTGGCAAAAATTTTAGAGGGCTTAAATCTGACACTTAACTCTAACAGGCCGTTGAAGAACTGCATGGGCGCTGAAGAACTGCATGGGAGCGCCATCTTGTCACACACATAAGCATGAGGGGAGAGCTGTGGCAGCAGCAGCTCACACCAAACAGATATATGCCTCAGAAACAGGGGCAGCTTGTGTATTATGTTATATAAACACACACACTGAATAACCAGCTGCTGGAGAGTTTGTGTGTGTGAAGGAAAAGAGGCGCTTTCTTAAAACGGAAAGTGTTTGCACAGTACCCAGCACAAGGATTGCAGCAGGTGGAGCTATGCAAATCATCTCTTTAAGTCTCTGAGCCATCTAAGGCCCTTGTAAATTCTAAGGCTGCAATGCCAAGGATTAGCTTTAAATTTACACAGCCATACACATCAATACTAGGGCAGATGTTTCTGGCTGTATGTGTGTGAAGGGAAACCTGCAACAATGTTTCATTATCACTGTTTACTGCAGACTTTGGATTTACGGCACACCATTCAGAAAGTGTGGGCTCGGATCAACAAAGCTTGTAACAAGAAATTAGTCTGTTTTTTGGGAAAAAATACTACTGATTTAGCTTTTTCAAATTCTTGTGATTCAACAAATAAAAAAACATACTTCACATTCTACACTAATCGCCACAGCTACTGGATTTGATACAAACAGATGTACGTGGTCCAATAAGTGTTCAAACACCTGGCAAGATGTTTTCTCATATTCATTAACGATTTTTCCAGATACACAATTGTCTACCTACTGCACAGCAAAGATGAAGTGTCACAGAAACTTGAAGAATATCTTGCTGTATTGTTTACCAAATTTGTAAGAATGAAAAAAAAACCTGCATGCAGATAATGGAACTGAATATATAAGCAGCAAGGTACACACCATTTTGAAAAAGAAAGGAATCGTATTCCAGACTACCTTTCCATACAAAACCCTGAACAAAATGGTGTAGCAGAAAGAAAGAACCGCTTCCTCTGTGAAAGTGCAAGAAGCATGCTGTTTGATGCAAACCTACCTACAACAATTTGGGGAGAAGCAACCATGGCAGCATGCTATCAAAACAGACTGCCAGGCAGAGCTACACACAAAATTGCATATGAGCTATGGAACGGCAAGATGTCCGCACTGAAGCAGGACGTTTGTAAGAAAATCATGAGGCATGTTTCCAAATAAAGACATTCCATTTGGCAATCTCATGCAAAAGAAGGGGTTCTGGTTGTCTCAAAAGGGATACAGCATCCTGCAACCAGAGACCAACACAGTGACAATCTGCAGAGATGTAGTGATCGATGGGAACGCTGTATCACTCAAATTTCTGCCAGTTCTGCCAGTTATTCAGCCAAAGCAGAAAGAACGATCTCAGACACAAGCTCCAGATGCTGAAAAGGAAAGCAGCGAAGTCTGGATAACCTCTGTAACCAACAAGGAAGGTACAGAAGAACTAAGTCAACCATCAGTCAGGAGATCAGAGAGGCCAAACAAAGGGATCCTAGCTAAGCACCTTTCTTATATGGTCAGAACACTTCCAGAACAAGAGCCACAGTCTTGGCAGCAGATGCAACAACTGCCTGTCCACAAGAAGCATAAGTGGATTAAAGCTGCAGATGAAGAGATAGAGTCTCTTTACCAACTCCAGACAAGGAGTTACCACAAAGCAGGAGAGGAGTTCATAATCACAATGGGACTAAACCATAAACAGTGTTGGAATAACTTTAACCCTTTTGTTGCTAAGCACGTAACACCTACAGGATCGCTTGTCCAGGCGTTAAGTGCCAAGCACGTAGGTGTTACGTGCTTGACTTCCCCCCTCTGCTAGTTAAAAAAAAATAAAAAATACTCACCTGACCCCTCTATCAATCCGTCCGGGTCTCCTCCCCTGGGGGCTCGGATGGCTCCAGGAGAATCCCCGGAATGGCGACCCCTTCGGCAGCAGCCATGCTAACTGTAAAAAAAGAAAAAATATGACATTTACTCACCTGCGGCTGCGATGCCTCCTGCTGGGTCTCCTCTTCACTGGGGTGGCCTCCGATCGCCCCCCCCCCGGCTCTTCCACGGTGAGGAGAAGGCGAGAAATTGCCTTCTCTCTCATTTCCTGGGTCGTGGCTGCTAGTCACTATGATGTCACCCGGCTTCTCTCACCCTCACCCGAAACGATCAGTCTTGCCGGGTGAGAGAGTTTGGAGGGGGGTGAGAGGGCTGTGATCCCTCGCGCCCCCCCAGCCTTCCTCCACGAGCACCCAGCAGCTGTCATCGGGGATCGCCGGGGGAAAGAGGAAAATCGGAGGTGAGTAAAGAAAAAAAAAAAAAAGTCTTTTTTTTCTTATTTTTGTATTATGACTTGCCATTAACCCCAGCTCCTCAATTACCTGCCTCCCCGAAGCCCAGCGGGGGGCAGAAGAGCTCGGGTCCACTGAGCTTGTAGCCCCTGCGCCCTGTTCTACAAGCCCCCATAGCTGGTCCCGGGCTGGTAATGCTGGGTAAGGGGGACCCCGTGTCATTTTTTTTTTTAAGGGTTTTTTTTTAAATTAACCCCTTATGTTCTGTCACCAAGCAGCTATAAAAGGCTTCCAGCAGCAGCAGGACAGCAGAAGCCAGAGTGATCAGCGTGGGACAAGGATGGATGGGAGGTAAGTATTAAAAAAATATATATATATTTTTTCTCCTTGTGCAAGTGTGTGTTTTTTACACTTAACCCTTTGTGAACTGGTAATGGATCCATGAGACTCCTATACAAGTTTACAAGGCTGGGGCTAGCGGGTGACTTGCCATTAACCCCTGGCACTCCAGTTAACTGCCTCCCCACTGGCCAGGGGGGGCAGAAGAGCTCGGGCCACGGAAGCTATGTGGGCTTGTAGCCAGCAGGGGGGCGGGGGGCACCAAAGCTGGCCCCTGTGCCCTGTTCTACAAGCCCTGCATACGTGGTCCCTGGCTGGGATTGCTGGGTAGGGGGGACCCCATGTCATTTTTAGTTGTTTTTTAAGGGTCTTTAACCCTTATTTTATCCCTTTATTTATTTTTTGTACGCAAAAATATTTTAAAAAATAGTAGAAAAATTACAAACAAGACATATTATGTTAAAGCCTAAACTCTGCTGCAAAAAATATATATATAATTTTCCTGAAAATTCCGGGAAAAAATCACGGTTAAACATGGCGCAAAATGGGAAAAAATTACCTGTCAACAGAGGGTGACAAAATTTCAAGTAGGCGGGCAATTAAAAGGGTTAATAGTAGCTATGCATGTGGGGTATTGTTCTGCTCGGGGGACCATGCGCTTTCAGATTTAGCTTGTCTTTTCTTGTTTGCATATTTATTTTTTAGGAAAATATGAGTTTGATTCTGCTTTTTTATTCTTTTTTAGTGAAACTCTGTGCAACCAAAGAATTCATTGAGGAATTACTTCCAGAAAACTGCCCCCATGTCAACAAGCCTGGTATGCCTAGAAAGGTACGCCTAGAAAAGCGCATAGCATATTTGTATTTTATCTGAAAATCTCCTAAAGCGCTGTTTCAGTTTGGGGGAGTCTCCAGGGCAAGAAACTTAAACACTTAAAAAATGACAAACCATACATTTAATGTTAAAGCACAAACTTTGCTGAAAAAACAATATATAATTTTCCTGGGAAATCCCTGGAAATCTCTTCAAAAATCACAGTTGAACATGTGGAGTGCAAAATAGTGCGAAATGGTCTGGCAACAGAGAGTGACAAAATCTCCAGGTAGGCTGGCACTTAAAGGGTTAATACAACAACTACATCCTGTATATTACTGTCTGTTTGTTAGATTGTTGATAAAGTTAGTTTTTAAAGAAAAACCAGGAAGTCTTATGCAGACCATGTGACTGTATGCATACTGTGTTTAACCTGCTAACAGAAAGGAGCAGTTTGCTTTGCTCTATGATGAGATGTGTTGCTGATGTATCCTGTTCACATTTATGTTCCTGGTTGTTGCTGAATAAAAATCCGTAGTTCCTGCACATGTCTTGTACAATCCGCTGCCAACAGCAAGCCAGGTCGTACATGTGGATAGCAGGCAGGCAAGGGTTAATCCAAGAAATTGGAGCAAAGGCGGCAGAGTAGAGAACCAAGAATCTTCTGGCACTGATCCAAGGCCCTCCCCTGTCAACTGACATAGATCACCTCAGAGCCAAAGTGCCTTTAATTAAAGGCATACACAAAACCTGCTCCTGCAGCCTGCGCAATGCAGTCTGCGTTTGCAGCTACACAGTGTCAAGTGCACCCTGTGCATGTACAGTGTGCCAAGGGACCTGCGGCTGCGCAGTACACCGGGACTCGCGTCCGTGCAGCAGAGCACGCTGGTACGTGACAGATATTGAGCACTAGCACTAGTGAGTGTGTGGGATGTTTATACACACACATTTTGGCTGGTCTTTTTCTTTGCATATAATAGTTGAGGGATAGACTTAGACTAAGTCCTAATAACAGTGATCAACACTTCAGAATTTTTATTGGGCCACTACTTCACCAATCTGGGAAGAAGCTCAATGGAATTCTAACTATAGGTAATATTGGATTTATGTGGATATTTTCTAGATTATATAGTCACTTTATGAAAATTTAGAGTGTATAAATATCGACTAGTATGGTTTTATTCCTTGTTCTTTTTTAATGTTCTCATAAGAAAAATGTAATAGTTTAAGGTGTTGGGATATTTGTTTTTTCTGGATCATTGCACAGAGGGCACTTTCTAGTATCAGCCAAACTAAATGTAGGTTTGATGCAACCATGGTAGGTTTGATGACTTCCAAATACATTTTATGGAAAGCGGCCTCATGAGACATTTGCTATGGGAGGCCTCCGGTTGATAGTATGCCTATGGGCACTGTAGATTACGCTATGTAATCAAATAGACTGTTGATAAGACCAGATTCAATTATCCCCAGCTAAACTGGCATGTTCACAATTCCGGAAAAAAATAATATCAAATAAAATCAAATGAGAGAAAGCATGTCAGAAACAGTAATAAATAGTTCATGTCATAACTGATCCCTTTTTGTAGACTAGTTAGAGACTGGCACACGACAAGCTCTTGCTCTCCCAAACACTCATAAAGTTCACAGTTTGGATTTTAATGCCATGCCTGGAAAATGTAAGATGGTTGGTCTTCAGAAAATGAATTGTTCATTATGCTGAAAATGGTCACAGCCATGATGCATATTATTCTAGGCTCTTTCATAGTTAAAAACGTATGAAATGAGTTGCTGAAATAAATTCATTCCTCATGGAATAATACGATGCTCCATGCCAAGCCGCTTTGGCAATGTGGTCTCCATGCACTAATAAACTCTGCTTTTTTTTGCACGGCGCTGCTTCCAGAGTTTTTGTCTAAGAGACTTCCCAGATGTTTCAGCCAAATCCAGCTTTCCAGGGCTGACTCACAAATAAACATTATTTGGCTCCTAGGACATTAGCTCAAGAGCTTCTATAAAGAGTTTACAAGCTCTTATAGTGCAGTAAAGGGACCAGACAAATTATATTAAAGGTTTTTAAAATAAGTAAGGGTAAAATCAGTTCCCTGGTAGGGTGTCAGTGTAGAGTGTATAAGGAAAAAAATTAACATGATAATGTATGGTAGGACCTCTTACAGCTTCTAGATGAATAAACCTTAGAGAAAATCCTAAAGTTGTGTACAGACATGCAACAGTAAACTGACCAGGTGTCCTACTTTCAGGCAGTATGTGAACACTTTCTGTTTTAAGAAAGCCCCTACACACGCACCTTTACCCGGTCCAACGGCACATGCGCGGGTTCTTGTCTAATGAGAGCCACCTGCTAAACTGACGGAATTCGGCAGGTGGTTCTCATTATTGTCCCATTGATGGGAGCTGCCTGCTGAATCACCTCAGTTCAGAAGGTGGCTCTCACTGGACGAGAGCCTGCGACAGCCATTCACATAGTAGTCATTATAGTCAACGAGAGTCATTTGCCAAAAGATGTAAACATCGCAAACGTGTCTCATTGGCTGGGCGCCTGCGCATGCACCGTTGGACCAAGGAGAGGTAAGTTAAACTGGGCGAACTGGGGGGTTTCCCACAGCGGGGAAGCCCCAATCCAGATGCCCCCTGGGGAACGAAACAAAATCTGTGAAAGTCCGCTTTAAAGTGGACCAAAACCCAGGATTTAGACTATCCTGGGTTTTGGTCCTTTACCCCGGGGCACCCCGATCAAGTGTGCCCCACTGTGTGAAACCCCCAAGATCGCCAAAGTTAACTCACCTCTTCCCGGTTTTACAGCGCATGCGCTGCCACTCGTCCAATCAGCGTACTGATGGCTGCATCCCCGCTACCCTCTAACAGGGAGCGTGCCCGCGTGGGCATTCACAAATGCTGGTTAGACCGGAAAGCTAGGTAAAATGTATGGGGTGACCTGGGGGGGGGGGTTTACACAGCAGGGCATCCCGATTTTGAATGCCCCGGGCGGATGGAATCAATCGATTTGCAGTAAGTTTAAGTCCACTTTAAATGATCTGATCCTTGATCAAGATTACCTTTCCTCCTTCAACAGGCCACAACAGCTATTAAAGTGGGCCAACACCCTACCCGATCGGCTCGGAAATCTATAAGATTCCCAGGCCGATCAGATCCCTCCCCGCGGGGCATCCAAAATCGGGATGCCCTGCTGTGTGAAACCCCCCCAGGACGCCCCATTCACCTTACACCTGTTCCAACGGCGCATGCGTGGGCTGCATCTCACGCTTTTCTCTAGCAGGGCACGTTCCCTGTTAGAGGGAAGCGCGAGATGCGTCCGCCAGCGTGCTCGGAGCCGCTGTGGTTGTCCGTCCCTTGTACGTGCATACCACAGCGGCTCTGAGCGCGCCGATTGGACGAGCGGCCGCGCATGCGCCGTAGGAGCGTGGTGAGGCGAGTTTTTCCGGGCGTTCTGGGGGGTTTCATGCAGCGGGGCACCCCCGATCGGGATGCCCCACGGAAGTGGACCAAAACCCAGGATAGTGAAAATCCTGGGTGTTGGTCCACTTTAAGGTGGTAAGCAGGAGCCACTGGGCACTGATTTCTAGAAACAGTATTAGCAGCAGTTAGGACATAGCTTCAGCCAAAACTGCACAAACAGCATTTAACAGTTTTAAGAACCGTGGCAATTTATTTGAAAGGATTTTTTATCATTAGCCAGACTGCAAGGCAAATTACTTTCCAGATTTGTAGCCAATATTGGGGATCAGGTAGCTAAAATTCCAGTACAGTACAGTGCAAACAATGTTCTTTGTCAGCTTTGACCATCTAAATATTCTGTTCTCCATCTACCTTTGCAAGATGACTCAGATTCAGGCACAATTTTTAACGGAGATCTTGACTTGGCATTTAACTTGGATATTGCACAAAACATGAAAATGCCAGAATGTTGTGTTTGCAGGTGGGTCTCATACACTTATGAGTCATTGCAAATATGAATTGCAATATGAAAATGGTGACGTAGAAAGAAGACCAGTAAAGACATTTTCATTGATACAGCCGGGTTACTCCTAGAGGTTACCTTTTCGTCACTTAGAGATGCTTCTTATATAAATTTTTTTTGTTTTAATTATTTAAGTCTTTGTTTCTGGATAACACAGAATTAAGTAACAAGACAATATTTCAAGCAAAGAATAGAAATAGAATACAGCATAACTGTTCTCTACGGCTTCTCCCCCTGTCCTATGCCAACGAATTCCACATCATCGGTTACTTATAGCCAGGTTTCACCCTTTTGGGGGACCAGGAGGGAAGACCTCTCGCTACCCCAATATCTCCATTCGCTGGCCAGTTTGGTTCCTATTCACCTCATTTACGGCGTGAGGGTAAGCAGCAGACACTGCTATATTTCAGGGGAAGCCTCATAATTACCTGCTTGTTATCTCCAAAGATTGTTCAGATGGGCTAATCGAGTTGCTCTGCCGCACAGGAAAAGTACGAGAATAAAAAGAGAATAAGGAAAGGAGAAGATTGGACGGCCACGTGGGAGGAGGAGAAGAAGAAGAGGGGGAGGCCCCAATGCGCAGGCCCAAAAACCAGGGAGGGCCTGATCCCAGTAGGAGGGTGCTTCTTAAATTTTGCAGACTTGTCATACCTCTGAATCCAAATCTTTTTATTCGCCAACTATATAATTACAATATACAAGGAAATCATTTTAGTTTTAATCTATAGGAAGGGAAGAAAAAACACACTCTGTGAATACAAATTTAGAGCAATTGTTGATTTATGGCTGTAATAGCCATGGGAAAAACTGTTCTGAAACCAACTGGTTTTGCAGATTGGGTTTTTAATGTGACTTCCTGAAGGGAAGTACATGTCTTTGATTGCTGGAAGCAAATGGCTGCAAAAGGCACCTCCAAACCAAGTGGTGAAGGAAGGAGTCAGGGTAGATCCAATCACAGTTGATTTGGTAGACCAAACATTTTTGGTTGTCTAAGAAAAGTCTTCCTCAGCACCAATTTGGTGTTTGTGTCTCATTTCAGGTTCTTGGATATTGGAGTTGATTCAGAGCCTGGTGAGAAAGCTCACTCCCTTTTTAGGAGGGAAATTGTAATTCACTTTCATTGTCTACCTTAGGGCTGGTTCAGAGCCAGGTGAAAATTTACACCTGGTAGACAATGAAAGTGAATGCTTTTTCTCAACAGGCTCTGAATCAACTCTATTGTACACCCACTGAACTTCCTCTCCTCAACACCTTCACCTCCTCATCATGGATGAATATTGGCTGAGGGTTAGAGTGATTTTTCCTGACTTCGACCATCATTTCTATTGTCTTAGTAAGCTTTAGATGATCAGGTTGTGTCTCATGCACCAGTTTGCAATCCTCTCTTTTTAATACTTTGCATCTTTGTTGTGCTTAAAAGGCCAATAATAGTGTCATCTGTGAGTTTTAGTACTTTGACTCAATCTGCTGTGGAAGTGCCACATGTCATCTGTGTATAATGAAAATAGAAAGGGGGTAGGACACCCTTGCGAAGCTCCAGTGTTGGTGGTTCTACATTTTGACACATATAGACTGAGTTTACCTTGTTGTAGTGGAAGAAACTGAATGTCCAGGCACATAGTAGAGATTTGTTTTCATACTAGAGTGTCAGACGGACCTGTTAAGAAACTGAATGTTCAGGCACAGATGCTGTTTGGAGTAGAGAGTTGTTTTCATACTAGAGTGTCAGGCGGAATAGAATAAAAGGTCAAATATACAAGTCAATACATAACATTCTAGTGTATGAATTAGGATGCTTTGTGTGTTCCATGATATAATGAAGAGCTAAGCATACAGTGTTTGCTGGTCTATTTGCTTTGTACGCAAATTGCTGGGGGTCAGAGTATCCATTTGTCCAATCTTTTAAAAAGGACTAAAGGTTCAAAGGACTTCATGATAACTGAGGTAAGTATAAATGAATCTTCTGAATATTTGATCTAAGATAGGGGAAAGTTTTGTGGAGAAATATCAATCTTTTTAAATGTATTGTTATTTTTTTTCTTTGTTGCAGATGTGCTCAAACTAGTTCCTACAAAACACAAGAATGTAACCCCAAAACCTTTCAGGTAACCATGAAAATTCAGTTTAAAAGGGATGTTTTGTGGACCTTTTTTCTTTTGATCGTGCTGTGCACATTACTATATAGTATGATGAGACCAGCTCCGAAAACGGCTACTGTTAAAGCAAAGTCCCATATTTATTCTGAGACCAAAAAAACAACAAAATACTTGGAGTCAAAGAAGAAGGCAAACCAGGGCAAACTTCTCTCAGATGCATACAATGGAAAGGAGATTGAGGGAAATAAAGCCACAAGAACATCTTCAACGACCACACCACCGCCATTTGACTTTCAGCAATATCTCAAAAGCAAAGATCAACGTAACTTTACTCTACTTATCAACCAGCCAACCAAATGTATGAAATCCCCAGAGGATACTTTCCTTCTCATAGCTGTGAAGTCCATTGTGGAAGAGTTTGATCGTCGTGAGAGTGTCCGTAAGACTTGGGGGCGTGAAGGACTAGTTAATGGGGCCATGGTACGGAGAGTGTTTCTTCTGGGAACCCCCAGGAACAAATCTTCAGTGTCCATGTGGGAATCTCTTTTACAGCAAGAAAGCCATTACTACAAAGACATATTACTTTGGGATTTCCTTGACACTTTTTTCAATTTGACGCTAAAAGAAATTCACTTTCTCAGCTGGGCTGAGCGATTTTGTAGCAACGTGAAATATGTATTCAAAGGAGACGCTGATGTTTTCGTCAATGTTGATAATTTGATTAGCTACTTAGAGACCCAAGATTCCTCAGGTGACTTGTTTGTCGGTGATATTATAAATCATGCCAAGCCAATACGATCAAAGAAGAGTAAATACTATATACCAGAGACCATGTATGGGTTAGGCATGTACCCAGCATATGCAGGTGGTGGAGGGTTTCTGATGTCAGGTGTAACCATGAAAAAACTATCTAAGGCTTGCAATGAAGTGGAGCTGTTTCCCATAGATGATGTGTTCCTGGGCATGTGTTTGCAAAGGGTTAATATCACACCCGTTCTACATGCAGGGTTTAAAACTTTTGGAATTGCAAAGCCTTCAGCAGCTCCCCATTTACAGACATTTAATCCCTGTTTCTACAAGGACTTAATGGTAGTGCACAGCCTGAAAGCAGCAGAGATCTGGCTGATGTGGAATCTTCTCCACAGTCAACAGCCACCATGTTCTCAGAGGCAAAGAATAAAGAAGTTCTTTCACTGGACGAAAAAGAAGGGAAAACAAGCAAAGAATGCAGTCACAAAACATAAGAACTCTGCCCCAGAGACAGGCTTGTAGAGTCAAACTATGAGTTTTCTGGACTAAGACACACAGACATAAGTCATGGGTGAATCAGGCTTGGAGAGCCAATAAATCCTCCCTGGTACCATATTTAGCCATGGGCCCAGATAACAGTCCTAAGACAGGCTTTGCAGCGTTTCATCCTATGGGTAAAGTTCTAGTGTTACAGGGAGAGTACTTAGGATAGGCTGAAGGAAACTTATGATTTTGAGAACAATCCAGCTATAGCAGAACTAGTTCATAAAATAGACAAATAGAAATTATGTTTCTACTCTACTAGACGAATAGCCACAGCAATATCTGATGCAGTTGCTCTGTTACATGATATGAACAAACTATTGTCTGATACATTTTCTCAGTAGACATAGTAGGTACAAGTATGCACAGTCACAAATAAAAGTTGCTTTTAGGTTAGCCTGGTCCACTGGTTCCATTTTTCAGACTTAAAGCAGACTTTATAGGGACAGTCTATTGATACTGGCAATAATAAGGCCTCTACAGGCTTTGGGTGAGCTCCTTGCTGCCTTATTATTATTATTGTCATGTCCACATTAAGCACAATTTAGTTAAAGGGACTGTCCATGCAACATCAATAATAAGGCAGCAAGCAGCTAACCTAATGTCTGTCCCGTGTGCCTATCTAATTTCCAGCCAGGGTAGAAGCCATAGCAGGGCTCCAAAATTCTCTCTAATTCAATCTATTCTGACTGCCCGGAAGTCCATGTGCCATTGGACCATGGAGCAGGGTAAGAATACTGGTGATCCACAGGGTTTTTATCCATACATCCCCAGTAAAGTGGACCAAAAACCAGGTGAGTAAAAAATTATATTAATAAGCATCTTACAAACTGTTTTACATGCACCAAATAGCTGTCCTAAGTACCCACCAGGAAAGCATATTTTGCATACCCAAAAAAGAATGCAATCAGTGTCAGACTGGAGCCCCTGGGTCCACCAAAGGAAATAATTGGGCCAACCCTTCAGCTAAACACAATGGATGTTGGTTACATAACAAATGTAACCTACAGAGTTTATAGAAAAAACACAATTCTGTGATACTCACCTGTAGAATTGGTTTCTCTGCCATATCCATTCCAGGCCGTCAGCTTCATTCACAATAGGGTTAATTGCTGCCTGGAGCGTGGACTGCAAGACTGAAAGGTGTGGCTAAGGCTATGCTAAGGCCTATTATGTATAGAAGACAATGTTATGTCTCACCAAACACCGCTTATTTTCTCTCGAAATCTTTTTATTTTATATATGTGTAAATAGTATTTGGCATTGAAAAAAAAAAAAAAAAAAAAAAACACCAGGACAAGGTATCAAAAAAATAGGATCGTAACCCAGAATAGGGCGGGTCTGACGGCCTGGAATGGATAAGGCAGAAAAACCAATTATACAGGTGAGTATCACAGAATTGTGTTTTCTCTTCCAATCCATTCCAGGCCATCAGCTTCCTTCACGATAGGGACCTCCAAAAGCAGTGCTTATATATGGGTGGGATCACGAACACAGAAGCAGCAGGCAGTTCATTTCACTACTGTCTGTAAAACCTTCCGACCAAAAACAGGGTCTGCTGAGCCCCTAACATCTACCTTGTAAAATTTGGTAAATGTATGAACCGAAGACCAAGTAGCAGCCTTACAAACTTGTTCCACTGGAATGGAATGAGCTGTGACCCGAAAAGGGGGCTCCTTCCCCTTGGCAGAATAGGCTCTTACTACTGCCTGTCTAATATACCTCCTGATAGTGGATTTAGCTTTCTAGGCCCTTCCGCTATGACAGATAGAATCTGACTTCCGAATGGATTCTGTAACAGACATATAATATATTAAAGCCCTGACTACGTCCAGGGAATGAAGGACCCTCTCCTTCGGATTAGACGGAACCCGACATAAGGAAGGCAAAACTACCTCTTCATTAAGGTGAAATGAAGAAACCACCTTGGGTAAGAAATCCAGCTCAAAAACGGAAGACCACATTATCTATGTGTAATTCCAAATAAGGGGCCTTGACTGACGAGGTGCCAACTCAGGAACTCGACGTACAGAGGTAATAGCCACCAGAAAAAATTACCTTGCGTGTCAAGATGCTTAAAGGAGCGTCAAACAGGGGCTCAAAGGGAGCGCCCTGGAGAGCTGATAGCACCAAATTTAAGTCCCACACCGGTAAAAATAGGCTCGCACAGTGGATGGACATGGGTGACTCTCTGAAAAAAGGTTCTGATGAGTCTACTATTAGCGATTGGCTTCTGAAAGAAGAAGATAAAGTGAAACATAACCCTTAAGGGTGCTTAACTTAAGGTCCGTTTCTAGGCCATTCTGCAGAAATTCTAGAATTCTGGAAACATTTTCTGCAAGAAAATTTCCTGGACTCACACCAGGTGATAAATGCCCGCCAGACTCTGTAGTAATCTTAGATGATGTCTGCTTTTGGGCCTGGATCAGGTATGTATTACCCTGGTTGATAAACACCTCTCTGTCAAGATCGAGGTTTCAATAGCCAGGCCGTCAAAACCAGCATTCATAATTCAGGTGCTGAAGGGACCCCTGTGTGAGAAGATCTGGGAGCCGCCAATGATCTCCTGACAACATCCTTACTGTGTCCGAGAACCAGCCTCTCCTTGGCCAGTGAGGAGCCACCAAAATAGCTGGCACCCCCTCTTGAGCTACCTTCTTTAGGACTCGACCAAGGAGCGGGAACGGAGGGAATGCATACAGGAGATTGAACTCTGACCACAGGGTCGTCAGTGCGTCTGTCTCCATGGCCAGAGGGATAGAGACACAAACCTCGGTAACCTGTGATTGTGTCTGGATGCAAAGAGGTCCACATCTGGATGCCCAACAAAGTCAAAGAGCCTGAAAAAACCCTCTGACTGAGGGACCACTCCCCCCCGATGCAGAGATGCCCTGCTCAGGGAGTTGGCCTCCAAGTCTTCTATCCCCGGGATGTAAACTGCCGAGATGCAGGGGACCTGCCGCTTTGCCCATAGCATATCCAGCTCACTACCCTTGAGTTCTCCTGCTCTTTGTACCCCCCTGGTGGTTGTCTGACTGGAACCGAACAGCAGGTCCCTTTAGACTGGGAGTCCAATGCTGGAGCACAAAAAATATTGCCCTCAATTCCAAAAGATTTATGGGAGGCAAAAACTCGCCTGGACCCTATTGTTCCTGGATCGCTAGTGCCTTCCAGACTCCTCCCCAGTCTGTCAAGCTGACATCCGTGGAGATAATTTCCAGAGAGGCGGCAAAAAGACTTGCCCACCTCTAAGTGTATGAGGTCCAGCCACCAAAGTAGGGATTGCCTGGCCAAGGACATTAGTTACTCCGAGGCCCAATCCAAGACCCTCAAAAGCTCCATCTGTAGAGGCCTCATGTGAAACTGAGCAAAAGGTACTGTCTCGAGGCATGACACCCTCAAACCTACCAGCCGTATCCCTTGACGAATTGATGACTGCTGGCAGGCCAGAAGAGCCTCTATCTGTCTGAAGCAGCAACATTTTTTGTTCTGGGAGAAAATCCTGGCCTGGGCCGTGTCCAATGAGATCCCTAAAAAGAGACCTTACTCTTGATGGGTTAATGCGAGATCTTGGATAATTGAATTTATCAGTCCAACCTCTCTAGGGTCGACAATACCGACTTCGGCCTCCTGAAAAGAGCCCTGACCAACAGATTGTCCAGGTGATTATGTGAATCCCTAGAGCCCTCAGGATGGCCCTTGGCCCTGCCAGCACCTTGGTAAAACCCTTAGTGCCGTGGATAAACCGAAAGGAAAAGGCCACAAACTGAAAAGCTGGCCCTCCAGGGCAAACCTTAGAAACCACTGATGACCTGGAAAACCCCTTGCGGGAGGTCAGGCTGGAAACTCGATTTTGTAACCAGAAGAAGCCACCTCCTGTATCAAAAGATCCGACACATGATGCTTCCAGACCAGAGCAACTGCAGGAGCTGTCCACCCACCCGCAGGGGTGGGGGCGCCCTTTCATGCCTGGGTGAACCTGGCTGGAGGCTTTGATTTAACTCCCAAAGAGATACCTGGCTTCCTCTGGGACCTACATCTGCTCCAGAAGTCCCTGCGAGAACCTGAAAAAAGGGAACCTCTACCTCCTTGAAAAATCGGGATACCGAGGACCTACGAAAAAACCCCAGCAGCCTTTATCTTTTGAGGAAGCTTGGTCACCTCCTTAACCAAAACATCAAGGCGCTCTCCAAACAACCAACCCCCAAAAAAGGGAAGGTTCGTAAAAGATTTCTTAGCTGCGGTGTCAGCCGACTAAAGCTTTAACCATAGCGACCGATGCAAGGCAATAAACAAGCAGAGGTTCTACCACCAAGTCAGACCAATCATCCATAGCAGTGCTGACATAGGTACTCATTTCTAAACGAGTCTGACAGCTCGGATACCTGAGTCCTGAGAAAACCCCTTAGACCTAGCCTTGCCATAAGTTGGTTCAACAACCTCCTAATCGCCAAGATACAAAAGAAGTGCACAGGCAGGACGCAAAAGAGAACCTGCCATAGCAAAAACCTGGCACACCAATTGATCCATATGCTTCTCAGTAGGATCTCTTAAAGAAGCGTTGGAGACAGAAGACATAACAAAAGTATTGGCCAGGCCTGGGTCCACCTCAGGAGGTAGGGACCACAACTAAATCATATTAGCTGGAAAAGAATATCTGGAAATAGGAAGATATGCATCCCCTATATCTAGTGTGGTCATGAAATCCCCCGGCTGAAGAGACCTCATTGCCGAGACCAAGGATTCCATGTAAAATTGTCCTACCTGGACAATTTTGTTGAGGTCTTTTAGATTTAAAATTGGCCGCACCAACTCATTTTTCTTGGGATGGTGAACAGATTGGAGTAAAACCCCTGACGAATCACACCAATCCGTAGTAGATGCATGTGGCTCTAAGGCTTCTGCCCCTATGGGAACAACTCACCTCACCCCGCTCCTACGGCGCATGCGCAGCCGCGCGTCCACTCAGCACGCTCCGAGCAGCCCGGAGACAGCGGAGGCCTGAACCGTGGAGGCCTGGGCAGCGGTGGTCAGGAGCAATGCGGGTGGCGATACAGAGCAGCTCGGCCGGCGGCCCGGAGTAGCCCGCGAAGCGGCGTCTGCATGCATGCAACCACCTCTCTCCGCACCGGAGAGAGAGTGAAGAGCTGACGCGCCGCCCGGCCAACTTCCGACGACTCCGCCCCCTGCCTGCCTCTCCTGTTAAGACTCGCCCCTTAAAGTGAAAAGGTGCAAAATTTAAAAAATGAAAATAAAGAAGTAAAAACATGTGGGAAGAAGGGGGGGGGGGGGCATATATAAGAATATATAAGGTTCCCTGCAGGTTCACCAGACAAAAACCTGCGGCTGACTTGCTTTTCTTTAACAAAGCCTGCAGCACTGAGTGAAAAACACCCTGAAAGCGCCCCAGACCCCGGCGCTTACCGTACCACACCCAGATCCACATCAGCTAAGCTGGGGAGGAAAACGGGTCAGGAGATCCATGGGAATAAGGCCATGCAGGAAGCTGGCAGGGAAAATCCCCCGCTTCCTGCTAAAACCTAGAAAGTTGAGAGAGAAAATCCAAGCGACCTTCACAGTCCAGCCCAACTGCAAGAATGAAACTGGCTTGATCAGGTGCAGCTGCATGTTTATAGGGCCGGGAGGAGCCACACCTTTCAACCTTGCAGTCCACGCCCTCCGGGCAGGAATTAACCCTATCGTGAACGAAGCGGACGGCCTGGAATGGATTGGAAGAGAAAGAACAGAACAACGGGTTAGTCTTGGATCTCTTGTACTGCCCTAGTGGCTGCCATAGCTATGTGTCTGGGGCCTACCGGAGGATCCTCTGGTGGGCCAGTCAAACACTGAATGCAATGCAATACCTGCTTCCCAATAAACTCCTTATAACATATAATTCATAAAGTAACGCCCTCCCAACCCAGCAAGATTAGGGAAATAAAAAATAAACTTACCTTGTGCTGGCTGTGAGCCATTCCCACAGCAGAAAAGGGAATCTCTGTAGCGCCCCCTGCTTCTGGAGATTGTGACTTGTGTATTGTCACTAAGTAACTGACCAGCAGCTTTCATGTGTTTGGTAGGTCTCCATTTCAGGGGTCCCTAATCTTTCTTACCATGAGGGTCACTGAGCCACATGCAAGGCATGGAGAATGGTGCATTAGTGCATATGCCGCTTTACAGTTGTGGGGTATATAAAATACTTCACATTATTCTCAGCAGAGCGAGTGTGATCTCCCCCTCAAACTTAAACTGGACCAACACCCTTACAAGAAACAGGTCTCCCCGTACAAGAAACATGCATACCTCCCCAGGGCCATTTGCCGCACATTAAAATTAATTTACCGTTTTCTAACTCCTGTTGTAGTCAATTTTAAAAACAAAATGGTGTCTCATTGAGCTGCAGGCAACCTGCTTCTGTACATTGTGGGATGATGTCAGTTAAATCCAGGCAGCAGCATGGCTGGGATGCTGGACAAGGAAGCTCCAAAATGGCCGCTACCAGGAGAAAATCTGTGAGGTGGGGTTTCAGCTTTGAGTGGGTGCAGGAGCAAATGTAATTGCTGACAATGATTCAGTATCATGCATGCAGGTGGGGCAAGGGAATTTTGTTTTCCAACTGTGCAAGGCTGTTCTGGGTTAAACTGGAGCAACACCGATTTTTCACAAAAAGGGCATCCCGATGCCCCCTGCACATTAACCCCATTGAGAAGCCTGCAGACGTGAACGTTCGATTACTCCAGTCCAAAGAGAAAGGTAAGAATTCTCCTGTTTACTGGTGTTAATGCACAAGGGGATCGGGATGCCTCTCTGTGCATGGAACAAAAATTTTTCACAAAATGGGTGTTGTTCTGGTGTAATATGCAGAGTGCCTGTGGAGTCGCCCTTCACCCTCAAAAATTCATGATCCGACTGCGCAAGGATTCCAAAGCCCCCAAAATGTAATATGTAGTGTAAACCCAGCCCCCCCCTACCCATCAATGAAGTTAAGAGTGGACAAAACACTTTTCTATGACTGTGATGCACCTGTCTGCAATGGGCTGGATCACGGTTTATAACAATACAATTATAGGCAAGGTGGAAACATAATGGTAAAGTCAAAGCAATTAGACCTGTTTTGTTGCATACGTCTGACCCATCACCCTGAATCGAAAGTCCAGTCTAACTGGACCCTGGTGCCATACCTTTGGCTTTCATTCTTATTTACTCCCCTCCTTTCTTACCTGTTTTCTTTCTCTTCCCTTCTTCCGGCATTCTTCTTTTCGCTTTCTTTCCTTACATGTTTTCCTTTCATCCCTTCTTAACGTTTTCTTTAGCTTTCTCTTTTATTTCTTTTCCACGTTTCCACTTTCTTCTTTATTTCCTTCCTTATATTTCTTTCATAGCTTAATTTCTTCACTCCTTTTTCCCTCTCTTTTGATTCTTCCCATTTCCTTTCCTTCTTTCTCCCCTTCTTTTTATTTATTTCTTCATTTTTTTTCTTTCCCCCTCCCTTGTTACTTTTTTTCCTTCCCCGTCTCTTTCTTTCTACCAAGCTCATGCTGGGAAGCGAGGAGGAGCATCTGTAGTATAAAAGGTTCCTTTCCCGAAGGCCCGGCATTATCTTGGTGGGACGCCGAGGAAGGGGTCTTTCATTACAAATTTTGACAGGGTGGCTTCAAAAACTGGTGTATTAGCACTCCAGTGCCCGCCAGACCAGGAGGTAGCCCCCGACCTGGCAAACCTAAAGAGAGGACGTCACTCGATTGGGTATGGTAGGAGGAAGATGCAGGGGAGTGTTTTTTTTTTTTTAATAAGAAATGTTTAAAAGTCTGTACTATAGGGAACTCCTATACCAGTTTACAAGTTGTGGTGGCTGGAATACCGAATTGTGGGGACTATCCAGCTGGAGGGTTTCACTACTGGATTATCCAAGGAACCTGGTAGGTGGCATGCCGGATGATTTGACCCCGATCTTGACACTATTTGGGATGGGGCGAACTGGACCAAATCGTCAAGATCCGGTACAAATTTAGTTCCAGCTCATATCTGAAGCCCATCACTAGCTGTAACGTTGATAAATGCTCACGGGTTAGGAATACCTTTTCAAGCCACTGTATATTTTAGGAGCCTTTATTTGTTAACCATCTGTTACAGAACGAAGACAGACAGTGAAAACTCTACAGGTGCATTCATGCAAGCATGCCGAGCCACATCCACACCAAAAAATAGTCTGAACACAACTATGACCAATGGTCTCCCTTTATTGACCTGCGGGTACACATACTGATTGGGGGGGGGGGGCTACAGAACCCAGAGTATTTGTATTAAAATATTAACAAATCAGGAAATAATTATAATCACAAACACCCGTATTTATAGTTTTATCAACAGGTTCCTGATATGACCCCTTACAAAAAAAGCACCCCCAGATCTTGGCTTGGAGCCCACAGTAAGTCCATAAGGGTCCATTATAGGATTCTTGGCCCAGGCATAGCTCCCCCAACCTACTATAAAATATCAGTCTCTTCCTGTTAAGTCATTTGGACTGGTGATGTCCTCATGACCTACTGGGCATAATACTGTATGGGATGAACCATGTAAATAACACAAAACAAGAGCAGCAATGTGGCCACAAGAAGAGACAGACCCATCATGTAGGCAACAATCCAAAGGGCTTTCAGTCTTTCACACTGACAGGTAGAAGCACACTCAATGAAATTCCAGAAATAAAAAAATGTCTTGGCATTGAAAATAACAGTAAAATGTTTCATATAAACTTTCATATAATTCCAATGAACTTTTAATCCTAGAAAAGTGGCTTCCTCAAAAATACCATTTTGTGATTACTCACCTTTAAAATGGGTATTAAGTATAAGTATGTCACACACCCCGCTTCCACTATTCATGACGTATGGGTTATGGTCCAGTAGAGGGCGAACTTCTGCAGGGATGAAAGCAAAAAAGAAGCCCCTCCCAGTCCATAAATACCTGGGACCTCCCAAACATTCCCCAGTATATGACAGCAGTAAGGGGACCAGGAAGAGACAATAAAACATTCTTAACCATAAAAAGGTTCACCATATAAAGGATCCAGAATACAAAAAAGGGCGGGATGAAGCGGGGTGTGTGACATACTTATAACACCCATTTTAAAGGCGAGTAATCACAAAATGGTATTATTCCAAGTATGTCACACACCCCGCTTCCACTATTCATGATATATGGGACATCCAATAGCAGTGTCCGTCATGGGTGGGGATCCAAATACAGCAAAAAATGCACCAATTTAAACCACTGCAGCTTGCAGAACCTTGCGGCCAAAAACAGCATCTGCTGAGGCCCGCACATCAACCTTATAAAACTTGGAAAAAGTATGAACGGAAGACCAAGTAGCAGCCTTACAAACTTGTTCAACAGAAGCCTGGTGCTGAAAGGCCCAGGAAGCCCCAACAGCACGAGTAGAATGAGCAGTGATCTTAAAAGGAGGAACCCTCCCCTTAGCGGAATACGCCCCAACAATGGCCTGACGTATCCATTTACTAATGGTAGACTTGGTGGGCGCCAAACCTTTTCTGGGCCCAGAAGGCACCACGAACAAGGCGTCCATCTTACGAAAAGGAGAAGTAGCAACCAAATAGTACTTCACACAATGAACAACATCCAAAGAGTGCAAAACCCTCTCCTTGTCATTGCTAGGCTTAGGACACAAGGAAGGGAGAACTACATCCTGATTAAGATGGAAAGCAGAAACCACCTTAGGAAGGAAATCTGATTTAAAACGAAAAACCACCTTATCCTGGTGTCTCTCAAAGTAAGGGACCTGAATAGACAGAGCCGCCAACTCAGAGACACGCCGAACAGAGGTAATAGCCACCAAAAAGGCAACCTTTTCAGTGAGCACAGAAAGAGCCACATCCTGCATCGGTTCAAAGGGAGGCCCCTGGAGGGCCGACAGAACCAAATTTAGGCCCCAAAAGGGAACCAAAGGCTTTCTAGGGGGCCGAACATGAGTGACCCCTTGGAAAAAAGTCTTGACCAGATGATGCAAAGCAAAAGACCTTTGAAAAAAGACAGCCAGGGCAGAAACCTGACCCTTCAAAGTACTGAGCTGGAACCCCAGATCCAGACCGTGTTGAAGAAACTCGAAAATCCTAGGAATCGAAAACACCCTGCAAGGTAAGGCCCTAGCCTCACACCAGTCAATATAGGACCGCCAAGTCCTATAGTAAATGGTAGAGGAAGACCTCTTCCTAGCTCTAATCAAGGTTTAAATAACCGCCTCAGACAAACCTTCCTCCCTCAGGATGAAGGTTTCAGCAGCCACGCCGTCAAAGCAAGCGTTTGTAAATTGGGGTGACGTAGTTGACCCTGAGAGATCAGATCTGGAGACAGGGGCAGCGTGTACTGATCTACCGCCAATCTTACGACGTCTGCGAACCAAACCTGTCTTGGCCACCTTGAGGCCACCATAATTGCTGGTGCCCCCTCTATCGCCAGCTTGCGCACTACCTTGCCCACCATGGAGAAGGGGGGAAACGGGTACAGAACCCCCAGATCCCTCCAGGCAAGGGACAAGGCATCCACTGCCAGGGCCAGAGGATCATGAGACAGAGATACAAAGGTTGGAAGCTTGTGATTGTGCCGAGAGGCAAAGAGATCCACCTCCGGAGTCCCCCACTTGTGACACAGGGCCCAAAACACCTTGTGGTTGAGAGACCATTCCCCTCGGCAAGAGAATCCCCTGCTCAGGGAGTCCGCCTCCGTGTTCTCCACTCCCGGAATGTATACTGCCGAGATGCAAGGAACATTGCTCTCCGCCCATGTGAGAATCAGAGAGACTTCCCTTAGGGCACTCCTGCTGCGAGTCCCTCCTTGGTGATTGATGTAAGCTACCGCAGTACGATTGTCTGATCGAACCTGAACCAGTAAACCCTGTAGGTGAAGTGTCAGACGCGACAGAACCAAGCGGATAGCTCTGAGCTCCAAGACATTGATGGGGTTGTGAGCCTCCTGAGGACCCCAAAACCCGTGGCACTGATGATCTTTCCAGAAACCTCCCCAGCCCGACAGGCAGGCATCCGTGGTAACCGTCTCCCAACGAGGGGCCAGGAACGATCTGCCCCTCATCAGATTGCTTGATTCCAGCCACCACTGAAGGGACTGCCGAACCCTGGGAGACATCAGAAATGACTGATCCAAGGACTGTGGACATCTGTTCCATTTCAGCAATAGATGGAGTTGTAGCGACCTCATGTGAAATTGAGCAAAGGGGACTGCCTCGAAGGAGGCCACCATCAAACCCACCAGAGTCATCCCCAGCCGAATGGAAGGGCGAGGGTTGGTCAGAAGAACACGTATCAGATCCTGAACCCTCTGCACCTTTGGCTGGGGTAGGAACACTCTGGCCTGAATGGTATCCAGATTCATGCCCAGAAAGGAGATCTCCCTTGATGGGGAGAGAGAAGACTTGGGTGGTTGATCACCCATCCGAACCTTTCCAGCGTCGCCACCACCGTCCTGGTGTCCAACTCCGCCTGGCAGAGGGAAGAAGCTGTAATGAGTAGGTCGTCCAAATACGGCACAATGCGAATGCCCTGGGCTCTGAGCAGGGCCATTATGCCCGCCAGAACCTTGGTAAACACCCTCGGTGCCGAGGTCAGCCCGAACGGGAGGGCCGCAAACTGAAAATGCTGATCTCCCACCACGAACCTGAGAAATCTCCGGTGTGCTGTGAAAACTGGTACATGAAGGTAAGCATCCTTGATGTCTATGGACGTCATGAAATCCCCCTGACGAAGGGAATCGATGGCTGAATGCAGAGTCTCCATGCGGAACTTCTTGGTTCTGATGAACCTGTTGAGAAGCTTCAAATCCAGGATGGGTCTTATGGAGCCATCCTTTTTGGGAACCGTGAAGAGGTTGGAATAATAGCCCGGCTTCTCTCTGAAAGAGGCACCGGGCATATGACCGCCATATCCAGAAGATTCTTTACAGCCAACAGGAGCCCCTGCGCCGCCCGAGGATCCGATGGCACCCGAGACCTTAGGAATCTGGAAGGAGGCCGAGACTCGAACTCCAGTTTGTACCCAGACGAGACCACTTCCAATATCCACTTGTCTGTGACCTCCTGGGCCCAGACCTGGAAGAGGAGCTGCAGCCGTCCCCCCACCCGCAAGGGTGAGGGCGCCTCCTCATTGTTGAGCTGGCTTGGCAGCAGGCTTGGGCCTGGAACCCCAGGTAGAGGCCGTACGGGCACGTCCTCTACCACTGTTCTAGGAATCACCTCTAAAGCCAGAGTAGGCAAGACCTCTGCCCCCTCTGGCACCGCGAAAGGAAGGATTAAAGGAGCTTGCCCCCCGAAAGGAGCGACGCAGCTTCTTACGCTGAGGCAGCTTCCCACCCTTCGCCACAGAATCCAATTTGTCTCCAAACAGCCGCGTTCCCAAAAAGGGCAAAGCTGTAAGTGATTTCTTGGCCGCAATGTCTGCCGCCCACTGGCGCAGCCAGACCGATCGGCGCATGGCCACCAACAGGGCCAAAGTTCTACTACACATGGTAATAGTGTCGTCCATAGCCGACAAAACAAAATTCATGAACAATTCACACCTTTTAAGGGTTGTGAATTCAACGCTGCCCGGGTTGAGCTGGGACCCATGTAACATGTCCCTGATCTCCGACCTGGTGGCCACAGCCACGAGTGCCGATGCACAGACAGGCCGCAAGGCAGAACCCACACTGGCAAAGGCATGACATGTCATCTGATCAATGCGCTTGTCCTCGCCATCCTTAAGGGTAGTGGCGTCAGGAGTATGTACAAAGGAGGTGTTGGACAATCCTAGAATGGGCGCATCAACCTCGGGAGGGGAAGACCAGCGCTTCACCGCGTCCATCGGAAAGGGATACTTCCTATCCCATCCCTGAGGAACACCGTGAAGGCGACACGGCTTCTCCCACCGTGAAGGCGACAGCCTTCTCTGCTGTCAAAATGATCCTGATTTGGAAACTCCAAGAGGGGCTTAGAGAACCCAATGAATTCCCCCTTCTTCGGAGAGGCCTCCGCTGGTGGGGAAATATCCAGAACCTCTAACAGATGGGTCAGGACCCTGGGGGTATCAACAGCATCCCCCAGCGCCTGCCCGGCATCAGAATCAAAGAACTGCAATTCCTCAGTCTCAGATTCCTCAAACAATTCCCCTTCCTCAAGCGGGGAATAATCAGCCCAATCAGGTGAGTCATAATCATCAAAATCAATTACCGGCGTAGCCGGTGACAGATGCCTTTTCTTAGCAGAGGCCTTTCTGCCCACTGAGCCAGAAATAATTCTCGAGGTTGGCCAGCCTGGCACATACCTCCGAGTGCGACTCCCCACTAATGACAGTGTCACTTGGGGTACGGATGATGCGGGGTGGGGTAGGTGAGGCGGGCGGCACTGACCCAGACGCCTGGGGTCCCAACTGCCGCGTTATGACCTGCTGCGCACATGGTATGCAAATAAGTACATTCTCCCCCGTAAGGGATACCCCACAACCCACACATAGCTGGGATTGTCCCAAAGGGAGCCCAAGCCCAGTATCCTGTGGAGCCTCCATATGGTGATTTTAAGGTAGTCGCAATGACCCGAGGGAATTACGCTGGTAAGCAACCCGGGATGCCCCTTAAGTCCCAAGTGGGAGGATTTATAAGTGCCCCAAATTTCTGTTAGGGACCCTAGGACCGGGAGAACCCCCCTTTAAGCAAGGCACAGGGAGTCCTCCTGAAAGACACAAAAGAGTGGCCATAAGCACATGCACACACACATATATATATATATAAGATATATTGTTTATACCCTATAAATAAAGGAAAAACGGGACAAGGACTAGCGCTGTTACCTGACATAAAGGGGGACATGCTGAGTAAAGTACACAAAAAGGGGAAGCCCGGGAGGGCACTCACATGTCCAGCAAGATGGCTGCCACCGCTATCCGGCCATAGCAGAAGAGTGAGAAGGGAGAAGAAGGAGCGGGCCAGCGCGGATCGCGTGCCGCGCCTGGCCCCCCCTCCCACCCTCACAACCAGCAGCACGGTTCCCAGCCGTGGGCTGGGCTCCGCAATTGGCTCCAACAGAAGGGGGGGAGGGCCGCGGCAACACGCGTAGCGCCCGGCCCCGCCCCCTCAACACAGCTCCCCTCAGGAGAGCAAAAAACGGCGAACAGCCAGGATGTAAAGCACAAGCACACTACACACACATACACATGTGTAATAAAAGGAAAGGTCCGCCCCCCCATGGAGGGTTAACAGAGGGACCCGGAAGGGGGATAATCCCGCACCAAGTATGGTGTAAGGGATATATATATATATCACACACACAATTAGGGACTGGGCATCCCAAACCGGGATCACCAACCCGGATTCCGCCTACCCCCTTATATGGGGTCTCACGGAGGAGCATGGGTCCCTTAACACCTATTAAGGTGATTCCTACCCTCACCGGGACCTGCAGCCAAGGCTGGGAGGCTAATATTGGGCTTAATGTATAAAGGTCCGGGCAGAAATAGGGCAAAAAATGGCCGGGCGTAAGCCCGGCTTACCTGCAAGGAAGAGAAGCAGACATCTTCTGACTTGCTCGCCATCCTGCAGAGAAGGAACTGGGGAATATGTGGGAGGTCCAAGGTATTTATGGACCGGGAGGGGCTTCTTTTTTGCTTTCATCTCTGCAGAAGTTCGCCCTCTGTTGGACCATAACCCATATGTCATGAATAGTGGAAGCGGGGTGTGTGACATACTTGGAATAGTATAAGTTGGGAGCAATGGAGGTTATTGGACAGAAGTGAAAACCAAATTTACCTAGATAACTTTAAAAACCTGGGACCCTGTCCACACTATTTTCCAGCTAACTGTAAATAGGCTTGGATTTCATTTTAGCTCTCACTCCATGGAAAACACACAACTAAAGCCCCACATCAAGTAAGACTGTGACAAAAAGATCTGGCCTCACTTCTTCTGCCACCAAAGATAAGAAAATCATTCAACAGAAACCTAATGGATGTCATTTAACCCCAAGGTGGTGACCAACACATAAGGGATTGTGATAACTCTCCAGTTCCTGTGACACAGATGCCTTTTATGATAAACAAGTTATCAATTGTAACCCTTCCCCAAGGTCTGAAACCAGAACAAAAAAAATGGTGTGCTGTGGATCTCCATGATCCCCAGATGGTTCATGCAAGTCTAGACTGACCTCCATGGAGAAAAGCATCTCACTGTGGTCAGACAGAACACACATTAACCACCATCGAAGCCTGCTCCCTTGAACAGACAGAGGAGTGTGCGGTCAATTTGAGGACTGACAGCTGAAGACCAACAGCATTCATTAGGATCAGGCTTCAGTGAGTATATGTCGAATACTTTTTTTCCCACAAATGGAAAGACATATGTACAGTGGCCCCAGTTAGATGCATCTGTAGGAGAAGGGTACGTGCAAAAAGACTAAGGTGGCCAGTGCTTGCAAATTGATGTTGAATTGAAACTGGTGTTAACTAAATCCATGTTAAAATCCTGAATTAAAGAAGATCCATATGAAGGGGGTAGTAAGTCAAATTGCTCTGCCAAAGATACATTTCAGGTGAGTAACCACCCATTTGTTTGATACTGGGTGCTCAACCACCTGGAACGCGCCACTCCCTTCATATGGATCTTTTTTTTATTTGGAATTTTAACATTTAACATTTATTAAAGGCTAAGTTTTACTTGCACCACAATCATCAATTTGTAGTCTTGTAGGAAAAGGGTTTCTAGCAGCAACCCTTGCCAGCAGCTTCACATGGACTCTTGCCCTTGCCTATTCCATTCAGGTGAGCAACCAGTCCCTTTATCCTTTCTAAGTTGGAGCACGGGGTTACCTACCAGCGAATGGTATTCATTTAGGTGACTACTTAAAGTGGACCAACACCCAGGATTTTGACTATCCTGGGTTTTGGTCCACTTCGGTGGGGCACCCCGATCGGGGGTGCCCCGCTGTGTGAAACCCCCCAGAAAGCCCCAAAAACTCACCTCTCCCCGCTCCCACGTGACTGCTGCAGCCAATCCCCGCCGGCGGAAAAGCGGGAGGCAGCGACGGACAAGAGAGCGCGCGCGCCGCCTCCCGCGCATCACTCTCACAGGGCGCGCGCCCGCGCTGGCCATTCACAAACGGCCGGCACGGGTGCGCGTCCTGCTAGAGGGACGCGCGGGAGGCGGCGGCGGGCGCCGCTGGATCGAGGAGCAGGTAGGGATTTAGGGATTTCTGGGGGGTTTCACACAGCGATCGGGGTGCCCCGCAGTCAGGGAGCTGATCGGTCGGGAATCTTATAGATTCCCGGGCCGATCAGGAGAGGGTGTTGGTCCACTTTAAGAATTTAGCCACTATCCCCCTGTCTTTCTACTGGCTATTCAAAAGTGGCTATTCATCATCACTGTAGGCCTTTCTAAACTATATTTTTCTAGTAGTTACTCCAGTTTCAATGCAGCCTCACAGGTACAGCATTGAAGGAAAGAGTAGCAATTCTAGTCCCGACTTAACAGAACCCAAGCATTAAAATAAGGAGATAAAGAGAAGCACTTTTCAGACTGTAATACTAGTCTCCTGAGACTGCATTCAGCAGTTCTACTGAACCTTCCATAGGCTGCAGCAATAGACACTTAGAAACTACAGAAACAGGTTTCAGTAGCTGAATGCTGGGCAAACTTCTTTAAAATATATTTCCTAACCCCCTCTCATCCTGGATAAGGCATTTAAAAAATGAACAGGTCCCCAAATCTCAGAGACAACCAAGACACACGACATAGTTCTAAAACAAATGACTGAGAGCTTTGTAAGGAAAAAGTGAAGTGCCTTGCGGAACCTAAGGGACGGCTCTTCTGACATTTGGCAAGGACCTGCAGCCTGCTTTCGGACTCTACAGGAAAAGGGGGACAAGTGGTTATTTAATTGCTTAATCCAGGCAAACAAAAACAGTTTGCCCTGTGCTTTTGATATAAGTCAGAAACTTTATGTACACCACCGACTTCCTGACATTCAAGGTACTAACAAACAAAGGACCTATTAGATCTTCCTAGATTTCATGTTGTCAATTTAGGAGGCAGATACAAATATTGCATCCTGTCAGCTACTGGACGCAGGTGACAATCTTATTAGTTTAAAACATTGCTCCAATCGTTTGACAAGCAGTCATGACCTTTAATGTGGATTTTTCCCAAAGGTGGAACCTACAGACAAACCCTAAAGTGGTGCTTTTTACTTGTCAATATATCCATGGCCTATAAGGGTTCCTACAAGTTATTTAGTCAGTAGATAAATCATTGCTTACCGTCCAAGGGCAAAAACATTAAAAGAAACTTCTGGAGAATGATGGAACTTTACCTGCACAGCGTTTTGAAAAGCTAGAATAGGACACTTGCAAAAATGATTGGTTTATAATGAGGGTTTGCTAATTGCCTACATCGGTGTTCCCCCCAACCTTATCCTCGAGATTTTTGTTTTGTGGATCTTCACACCGCAAGTTCTCTAGCTCTGTGTGCACTAAATACTTCACTTGTGCATCTGGGTGGAGACCTGAAAAACAGGACCTGCTGGTGGCTCTAGAGAAGAGGGTTGGGGAACACTAGCCTACAGGCTCCTTAGATTGATGAAATATAAAACAATGGCATTCATTTACAAGTTTTTAAGAGTTGAAAAACATTTTCATGTTAAAACAATGGCCTTAATTAAAGAGTTTTTAAGAGCTGAAAAACATTCTACTGTTACTAAAAAATTCAATTCATGAGAAAAAAGCCTGAGAATGTCACTTTTAGTGAATCACCAGAAAGGAAGGCAATGAAAGTCAATGGCACTTTACTCCCGAGAAAAGTAGAACGTTTTACTCTGTAGTAATAAGTGCCATTGACCTTTATTGTCTTCCTATCTGGCGAATCACTAAAGGTTACATTTTCTTGCCCATTTTTAATGAATTACTACCATGAGATTTTTTTTTCAACTCTTAGTAAATCAAGGGCATGAAGTCTTGCAGTGCACTTGGCACTTTTCCTTGTTAATTTGCAGTTTTTATATGATTAATGGTTTTAGTTATTTATACTCATTTATTGAGTAGCACTGTTTTATAGCTAATACAATTCAATCACTTTGTCCTTGATAGGCTGCACTGGCACTTAGCACTTTATCTTCTTAGCATCAGCATATGTATGTTCTTATATTTAAAAGCCATACTTTATATTTAAATTGAATTAATTGGGTGGTGTGATATTGATGGATAGTATATGAATATGCAAGCCCATAGGTTCCTCCCCACTTTGGGTTTTTAATTATGTGTTTTTTATGATGTAATGTGATGTTTTTGTCATATATGTGATATACACATGGAATTCTATTAGATTAATAAACAGTATATTATTGTGAAGTAGTGTGCAGCCTGATTTGTGAGGATATGGTGGTGGGCTAGCCCTGGAGTCCCACCTAGGAGTGTAGCTTAGTTTATTAGGATTTTTCATCCCACAGGCTAGCACCTAATATATGGGATTGTGCTGTGCATATCCTAACTGTGTGGTTTAAGTTGGATTTGTATATCTGTATAGTTATTTCAGAGCTCTCTTGGCTCGATGGCAAACTGGCTGTAGGGAGACCGGGGAGAATTCCTGGTGGGCTGCACTGCTCTGGGACTGCTGCTTCTAACACCCCATCCAATTATTGCATCCCTAGTCTCCTTCCCAGCATCCCTGTATCCCTTTCCAGCTAATAATCCACATTATAAGCCCCTAGCAGTAGAACACAAATCATAGAGCTTGACTGGTGGTCTCTGCCCCAGTGGCTGGCGGTCTATTGCAGCATTGTGATTAGGTGTCAAAAAATGCACTGCCTGCTTATGTACTGAAGAGCGTCAAGGCCCACTGGCTGGGAATTAAAAAAAAAAAAAAAAAAAGAATGAAAACTACAAAATACATTTTCTTTTTAGAAGAAAAAAAAGGGACAAGGAACATTAGGAGTTTTAGGGTTTTGTGATTATATGGTGTATGTAGCTGCCTGGACAATTCCTTTAACAGTATTAATAGAAGGTGGAGGGAAGCTGGTGAAAGGCATTTATTTAACTTCAGTTTTATTGCTTTTCTCTTCTGGCACCACTTAATTGTATTTATTTTTTGCTACAAACCCACTGTAATCTCCTAAACAGATGGGGTGATCTGTACATGGTATAATAAGGGTTCTGCAAACTACAGACCATCGTGGGCTATCACCATCATTAGGCCCACGATAGTGCTGGAGGGAGGGCACAATGGCTATTCACTGCATTTCAGTGGATGTAGTTACTTAATGGGGAACCGAAAACCTCCCTTGCAACTATGTGGCAGGGAGGGTTTTGGTTCACATGAACACTAAACTAACCTAACCCCTCAGTGAGTTCTTCATTGGGGAGAGAGCAGAGATCTTTCCATTGGGGAACAGTTATACGTGCAGAATCCACAGCTCATTTAATAGAGACAGGCTTCACTGAAATGCTCAGATATTTCCCACACCCCATCAGAAAGGGCTTAATGTTCTTTAACTGTAGGGATTTTTATATGCAAGTGCTCTAAATTGACAACCTGCAGCATCCTCTCAATACAACACAGCAGTGCATGAGGGAGCAAGTTAACCAGGGATTATCATTAAATTTAGAGGAGCCCTGAATGAAAGACAACCAGCATGAGGTGAGCAGAAGGCAGGCTAATTTAGCCCTTGGCCCGGAACGTCTCTTTAATACAGTTTGTAAACCATAGAGTATATGTTTGAAAGCTTTTCTCTAAACCCTTGTAGCGGAGTCACCTTAATCAACTTAATATCCCTAAATGTTTTTTTTTTCCCCTTTCTCCTGGCAGCCAATGGGGTCCGTTGGGAAGGTGAGCTTAGACCAGCAAGCAAAACGGCATTTGCGCCAGTGATAATCCAGCACATGTGGTGTGAGAGCGAAGGGAAGGAGAGTTTATGGGTGGTCTGGGGCATTCACAAATGCCTAGAATGTGCGCACACCCTGTTGAAGGTGCAGCTGGAAAAGGCAGCTGCTTGCTCATTTGGCGTTGGATCAGGGGAGAAGGCGAATTTACCTGGCGACCCGGGGGGTTTCACACAGCGGGCCATCCCGAATCAGGAAGCCCTGGGGGGGAATCAAGCAGCCCTATATAAATTCCCTGGGCTCCGGGCCATGGGTTTTGGTCCACTTTAAATCGGCGAGGGAGCCAGAAGGTGATTTTTGTGGTGGGGGGCTTCACACAGCGGCGTATGCCAATTTGGGAGGCCCCAGGGCTGTCCGTGTTGGATTTTGTTCTGCTTTAAACTGTATAGTTAGAAGTAATCTTTCAGAAGTCCATTTCCAAACCAAAGCCTACGTATAATCAAAAAGTGTTGCACGGAAATACATCTAACCCAAGCAAACATGGAGGGGCTGCTGTATGTATAATTCCGGCACCTTTTATCTGAAACTAAAGGCTAGTTTTGGGTGCAGTGGTGTAACTGAATGTGATGGGGGCCCAGGTGCGAAAATTACATGGGGCCCTTTTAAGGCTCAGACAGTAAACCTTTTTTGATTGGATGCAGCTAGACATCTAAAAAGACTGAAATAGCAGAGAGGAATGCTGCTTCCTACCTCTAAGTGACACTTATTAAGCAAAAAAAAAAGATAAATAAGGTGCAGCAACGATGATGAGACCTCCTGGGCCCCAATGCAGTCGCACCCCTTATAGTTACACCCCCGTTTGATTGTTATCTTTTCAAATCATAAGCATAAAACTCTAGTGCAGAGTCAAGTGACATGATGAAGCATGATGGAAAACATTTTATTTAAAAAAAAAACACAATTTCTCAGGCAAAACACATGCAAACCAGGTCTTTGGCTGCTTTCCAGGGAAGGGAAACCAAATTACCAAGCATTGGTGGGCGGTTTTGGCCTCAGTAGGAAACACTGTAGCAATAATGGTAAGACTTTATGAGTACGATTTAATACAACCTAAAAGTAGGGAAAAATAGAACATTGAAAAAGAATCAAGTAACGATGGTAAATTATGACATAAAAAGAGCAAAAACTTACAAATGTCAATCGAATGGATCATAAACAAAATTCTGGACAGAGATAAAAAGGGTGTTATCAGATTTAAAAAAAAATCTTATCAAGTAATTATTAGTGCAGGACAACAGGGAACAGGGTTGACTTTTCAGGATATAAACGAGCGCTACGCTCAAACGTCCATAAGATCCCTCAGATGAACGAACATGCTGATTGATCAAGTAAAGTGTATGTAGTGCAAATGGTGAAAAATAAAAGTAAGGAAAGAAAGGAATTCGGCAACAAGCACATTTTTTTTTTAACCACTGGGTCAGGCGGCAAAAAGTGCTTATCTATCGTAAAGGCTCAGATTATTGATCTGGAATCATTTTATTTTTCTGGATTATTTTTTAGCCATAAACTGAAACTCAGGCATTGGAATTATGATTAAAGTGGGGCCTTATTATTTCCCCAGACCCAGCATCCCATAGAAAAATGTCCTTTGTGGGCTTCAGTGGTGTGGGATGTGCACTCCTACACTCAATACCGGTGCATATGGAAGCCAGAAGAGGTTTGCCGGCTGTCCCCCAGAACCCGTAGGTCATTTGTATGCAGCTCCATAATCCTTCATTTAAAACAGAACAAAACCTGGAAATTTGACTTTCCCAGGTTTTGCTCCAGTCCCCCATAATTGTAATGCCCTGCTGTGTGAAACCTTCCAGAATGCTGCTTTTCACTCACTTTTTCCTGGTTCCAACGGCACATGCGCGTGCTCTAATCCAATGAGAGCAGTCTGCTGTGACTATGTAATTGGGCAAGCGGCTCTCATTGACTAGAAAGGGAAACATGAGCTACCACATCCTCGGCATTGTGCATGCTCCTCTCCCAGCCTATCTGAATGCAGGGGGTGCATTCCCCGCCGGGGATGCGGCAGTGCACACTCCCCATTCACAACAATGAGGGCCGAGTGACTCACGGCAGATGGCGCTCATTGGAAAAGCGCATGCGCCATTGGAGTGGAGAAAGGCGAGTGTTTACAGGCACTCTGGGGGGTTCACACAGCGGGCATCCTGATTGGGGATGCCCCAGGGGCCAGGGCAGGTGGATTTTGTTCTGCTTTAAAGGAGATGAAAACCAAAACGGGCTGGCCCCTGAGCCTTTTACAGGGAGATTACTAAAGACTTAAAGGAGCCGCAGCACTCAACCCTGTTAGCTTGCAGACCAACCTATAATCTGTCTCTAAATCTGGTAAAAAGAGAGGCTCGGTCACACACATCTGCAGAAGTATGCTAAACTGCACCACCGCGCCAAGGTGCCTCTGTGGGGTGCAGTCCTAACTCTAATCTCTGAGAGCCCTATTTGGGACATACAATGCACCCATAGAGGCACCTTGGCGCGGTGGTGCAGCTTAGCATACTTCTGCAGATGTGTGTGACCGAGCCTCTGTTTTTAGGTGTGGGGTCTAGGCTGTATTGCAAGGTCTTGACCCTTCCACCCCATGGCTTGCACATGAGGTTTAGGGCAACCTCAGGTAAGCTGCTCCCTTTTTATCTCTTGCATTGTATGTCCCAAATGGGGCTCTCAGAGATTAGAGTTAGGACTGCACCCATAGAGGCACCTTGGCGCTGGTGGTGCAGCTTAAGCTTAAGATGTGTGTGACCGAGCCTCTGTTTTTACCAGATTTAGAGACAGATTATAGGTTGGTCTGCAAGCTAACAGGGTTGCTTGCAGACTTTAGTAACCTAATTGCCCTGCTGACTTGCACCTCCCAGGTTAGTTATAAAATGGCCTGAGCAGCTACCACTCCCCCTTTGTTCATTTTACAGGGATATGACGCATTTTGTAAAACCCCCGGAGTTGTCGGTAAACTTTACCAGCAGCTCCCACGATGCTGCGATCGCCGGCTGGCGCATGCCTCCGAATAGAAAGCTGGGGATGCGGCCAGCATACTAGCACGTATCATGAAAATTTTGAGCTCAGCCAATCGGTGGTGGAAAAACATGGTTTTATTTAAAAAAACGTGACACTGGGTTTTCATCTGATTTAAAATGAACAAGTGTTTGTATGGTAAGGAGTTTTTTTGTTGGGGTTTCATTGGTTGGGTTCAGGTCTGTTTCTAGGGGTGGGCGAGCAGGGCGGTCACTCTGAGCACCAAAGCTATGGGGGCCGGCTGTAAGACAGGCCCCTCATCCCCCCATATTAAGTCATAAAGCGAGGCACTGCCTGCGTCTAAGGAAGAGGTTACAGCAAAATATATGGGTATGGGACTGCATGGCACCATAAGACAGGTGAGGAGGGGTAGATTTTTTTCCTTCCCGCACTGAGCGCTTTTTGCGTAGAAACTGCCCTGGTTGGGTTACCCATAAACTGGCCACCCAAATCAGACTTACTGAGGCCCGTGTTAGATGCCAGTAATGGATGCAGGGCATATCCTACTGATAGATGACCAGCATGCCATACCAGCTCTGCAGAACAATCAGATGTTTTACTGAGGTGTGAGCGGGATGTAGGACCACTTAAAAAAAAATTAGTGCATAAGGATGTAATCCCTAAATCAGGACGCTGTATGAAATATCTGCAGTCAAGAGTTAGTGCCACACAACATTGGTAGTCTTATCTCAGGATCTCTTAAAAGGGGAACAAGGCCTAAAGTATTGGACAAACCCTTGAGAAAAAAACAAAATGACTGAAATGAACATGCCCCTATCACAAGCACAATTAGAAGACGACAGGAACAAAAAGACTTCCCTTTTATATATTGTTAACCATGGCAGTTACTCAGGACCAGAATACAAAGAATCTCATGTGAGTCAGTAGCATCCGGAGCCTTTGCCATGTGGGGAACACACATCCTGTATATCACATAGGTCCTGATGGCAGTCGGTATAATTTCCATTGTTTGAGTCACATGATGTGGTACCTGAATGCATGGCTGTATATACTGAGGTCGGTGTACATATATATACGCCCACCAGTTACCTCAGACCGTCTTTCATCACAGACATAGCAATGTGTATACATATCAATGTATATTTACATCTACAGAGGTGAATTCAAGAACACCAACACAAAGGCTTTTCATGCCCCATTTCGGGAAACATGGTGCGTGCATGTTTGTGCTTTTATGCCCAGTGCAGCGGGGGGGGCTCCCCGGCAAACCCGACATTCTGTGGTGGAGGTCAGAGGAACATGGAGGGCACGCTGGCTGTGAGGAGAATGAGGCGCGGCAGGAACTGGAAACAAGGCAGCGGCTGCAGTCAGCCGCAATCTGTGAATTGCCTCACCCTTCTGCCAACAGGGCACACACAGCTGGCCTTGTGTGCAAAGCCGCCAGCAAGTGAAGGCACGCTGGGCTGTCCAACCCCACCTGCGGCGTCCATGCTTACTGGCTCAACTCTGAGGTTTTCGGCTGCCCACCAGCTCTTGGAGCTCCGTAGAGGGTGACTGAGGCTATGTGGTTGTTCTGCATCACCTTAAATATATAAAAAAATAAAAATCAATCAATACAATAGTTGGAACAAAACCCAACAGGGCCGGCCCTGGAATCTAAATTGGTATACACTCCCCTTCCTCCCCGAGTCGCCACAAAACTCATCTTCTTCCTGGCCAATGTAAATATCACCAATAGCATTTCCAGCAGCTCTGGGCTGTGGTGCATCTACCTGAATGACTGGGAGCAGAAGCGCATCTAGGTCTGGAGATGCGGACAGTCTCGCTCCCTATTGTCATGCACAGAGCAGTTTGCTGAGCATTAAAGGGGCTCTGTAGGCAAAATGCATAAACGGTCATTCAGAAGTTCACCTCATTGTGGCTGCCGTCTCCCTTCCTGTCAGAACACAGATGCTTCTGAGAGTAAAACCAAAGCAAAGAGTAGTGGAACACCACCTGAATTCCTTAGACCACCAATAATAGGGATAAGGTGGTGGTCTAAAGCTCCACAGCATCAGACTGCAGACACTGGGAGAGAGGGAGAACAGCCAGAGTGATGAGAATGCCTGTCTTACAGACCATGCCCATCATGCTGTTTATTATCAATGTGTATTGGCAGAGGCACTGGTCGGGTGCAGTGGCGCGGCATTACATATGCCAATGAAAGCCAGCACTCCTCATTACCAAATTTGCTTGCGTTATGCAAAAAATATATACATGCAGTAATCAAATATCATCCACTAGTTTTCACCAATATGCATCCATACGCACAACGTTTCGGGGTGTTGATAACCATTCATCAGGGACACACAAGAACAAAGTCAAGCAGATTAACACATTCCACTTCCACTATTTGACCTGTAAAAGGTCGCCAAAATCCTGCCTGACATCATCAATGACATCAGCAGGTCAGTGTCCAATCAGTGTCCCTTTATTCCCTTTTCCTGTCCTGTATGGTGCTGATGTGCCTGGTTCGTATACATCCCCCTTCTGCCCTGCTCATACATAATAAGGTGGATTGGGGCTTCTGTCACTGCCAATCCATCGATGGGGGGGCTGCTAGGCAACCCGTGTCGTCGCTCTCCGCCTGCACTCGGGGAAGGCTTCCCCGTCAGTCGGGCCCGGAATCCTGCCTGGCTACCAGTGAGGTCCTTGTCGCGGGGAGCCAATCCGTGCTCCACTCTAAGTGATAAAGCAGCGGCCATGCAAGCTCCGACGTCAACTGGTCCCATCGCTGGAGCAAGCAGGATCCAGATTCCTCGCCTGGTGGTTACTGCCGGGTGGCAGTGAGAGCCATTAAGGCTCAGGGATAAGGTGAGCCTCGCCCGTGTCCGAATATAAAAAGATAAATGAGCCAAAATAAGAGGGATAATCTGGTCTGTGGTCTGCAAACCGGACCCTAAAAATCAGGACAAAAAAAATTGTCGGGACATCAATAGCCGGGATTACACGAGTCGAGATCACCCAAAAAAGGGGTCGGAGGTTTGCTGTATATGGCATTTGCTTTTTCGTACACTCTCTGTAATACCTGGTCTGGGTAGCCCCCGGGCCTCAAATTTATGATACATATCCTGTAGCTGTGCCTCCCTTTTTCTAGGGTCCGAATTAATCGTTAATCTGCTTGACTTTGTTCTTGTGTGTCCCTGATGAAGGGGTATCAACACCCCCAAACGTTGGACGTATGGATGCATATTGGCACAAACTAGTGGATGGAATTTGATTACTGCATGTATATATTTTTTTGCACAATACAAGCAAATCTGGTAATGAGGAGTGCTGGCTTTCATTGACATATGCTGATTATTATGTGACATCACAGAGCCAAGGGCCACACCCAAATATTTCAAAATAATTGTAATAATTGTAAACCTCGATATCTCGGCCATTTCTTTTTCAATTTAAAAGCGGAAAACAGTTGAGGACAGTGCCAAACGTAGCCCAACACAATGGTCTAACAATTGCCTTTGCCTTCTGTATACCTTCAAGATGAACAGCACGTGCTTTAGGACCAGGACGTTTTTACTGGCGATCTGGGGGTTAACACAGCAGGGCATACCAAATATGAATGCCCCCGAGGACCCAAACTGCGCCCTAACCCAGTCATTTATCGCAAAGTGCTGATGAATCAAAGTCAGCGACTGGGGGTGGTTTTAGATTTTTAAATTAGTTTAGATGAGCAGATGGGGGGGTTAGGTGAATGGCTGTGCAGGGAAGGGCTCAGATCAGCAGCTGGGAAGAGTTTGTGAGGGGTTTAGGTCAGTAGCCAGGGGAGTTGAGGGAAGGTTTTAGGAAAGCAGCTGGCACCTGTCCTTTCATGCCGGTCCAGTCGTGGCACCTCCCTCCAGCGTGTCACGGTTCCAGATGCTCTCCCTGACAGAAGCAGTTAGGCGGGACCAAAGCAGCTAAGGATTCTGCCAATTAAAGGTCACCTGCTCTGTAGCAGCTGGAGTTACTGATCACTGGTTCTAGAGATTTAGGGAGCGAGTCTGGCCCTCAATGTCTTACAGAGGACCTATGCTTTAAGCCTTGCTAAACTTGGTAGTTTCCCACCCCTTTAAAAGTGTTTTTTAACCCCTTGGGAAGCGTCAGAGGAACACAGTCTATTTTTAAACCACTGTCCACTGAAACCAAAGCAGCACTTTACTTGCTGCAGGATTTTATGTGGAAAGCAATGGTGGACAAGTGCACACCTGAAACAAGGCAGAACACTCCAAAAGACATCTATTATACCTTTCAGCTTGGGTACCAATGTACTAATCACTTCTTTTTGTGACACACCTGTAGTCAGGGTGGTTGCAGCAGAAGCAGTGCTTTCTTTGAGATCCTAAGCAAGGGAAAGGCTCTGCTCCTGGTTGAAGAGGTTTGCCAAAAAGGAATGAGGAAATCCATGTTGTCTAGATGGGTACTACATACTTTCTTGAATGACTGGAAATCTGTGTATTAGTCATTTGGGGGTTTTCCTTATGCAATTTAAATTAATGTAAAATAACATAATTCTGTAGCTAGTATGGTGGGAAAAATACTGGATTACTCTTACCAGTAACACGTTTTCCACCGGGTGTCGTGGAGGAGCTTGTGGAAAAAGCCTTACTGGTAAGCTTAATCCAGTATTTCTCGACTCCTCCTCGATGAGCCCTATTTAGATTATAACATATAATGCCTCCTAGGGTGGGATGACTGCTGAAAGAACTTTTCTTCCAAATGCCAGATCTTGCATGACCAGAAAGTCTAGCCGATAGCGCTTAACGAACTTATCCAAGGAGGCCCAGGTTGCTGCTTTGCAAATTTGTTCTAGAGATGCGGAAGCCAGCTCTAAAATTGCCCTAGTGGAGTGGAGCTTTAATCTTTAAATGGGGGTCATAACCAGCACTGTTGTATGCCTCCCGTATGCTAGCCTAAGACATCTAGCTGTTGTGGATTTGGATACTTTTGACCCCTTTATAGTTCCTCTGAACTGAATATTTAGAATAATATCAATCCTCCATTCTTGCGTCCTCTCTAGAAACTGAAGGACACAACGTCTTACATCTAAGCCCCCTAGTCCCCCTCCCTTTCGTTCTTCTGATGGTCACAAAAGGAATGTAAAAATCTCCTGATCCTTATGGAACTTTGAAACTACCTTAAAGAGAAACCCGGGCACGGTTTTTAATACGGACCTTCCAGAACCCCCAACAAAGGAGGTCTAGCAGATAGTGCTTGAATTTCTCCGATTCATCTCACAGAGCAAATGGGAATCAAAAAGTCTTTAGGGTTAAATCTCTAATCTGCAATTCTTTTGCATCAAAGGGAGGCAAAAGAAGCCCCTCTAAAACCAAAGAAAGTTTCCAAGGAGAAACTGACTTACTGGTTTTGTTTCCATTCTTTGTACTGCTACAAAAAAACAACACTTCACTGAAAGCAGTTTAGAGAGAGAGGTTAAAAAAAAGCATTAAGGGCTGCCAATTGGACTTGTGCTAGCTTTAAGACCCATGTCTTCTCCTTTCTGCAGGAAACACATCTGGAACATCAGGTGTAAGAAGAAACCCCGGAAAATGTTTGTTGAACTTACAAAAAGAATTGCATACTCTCAAATAATTTCTTGAGCTAACTGGCATTAAAGTGGATATAGCTCTTGCGGAGTATCCCTTATTCGCCAGTATTTCCCGTTCAACATCCAGGCCGTCAGACTCAATTCTGACTTGAGGATGCCAAATCAGCCCCTGCACGATAAGATCGTGACTGCAAGGTAGAAGAACTGGGCTCTCCTTGCTCAAGGCTAATAGGTCTGGAAACCAGGCTTTTTTGGGCCAATATGGACATCTGAACATTATCAGAAACGACAGAGTGAAAGTGATGTTTATGACTATTGAGATTACTATCAAGGGTGGAAAGGCATAGCAAAACATCCCCCTCAAACCTGCATTAAAGCATCTACTGCCAGGGTTTTACCACGGATTCATAGAAAAGAATCGCGGAAGCTTTGCATTGACTTTTGAGGCAAAGAGCATGGAATCTGTGTTAATGCACACTACATTGTCTCTGATCCAGGAAACTCCCCTCTCCAGATTTGGAACAGAATCTCACCAATCTAGAGAGGATTGAACTGGATATGATGGGGAAATTTGTTGTCCAGGTTTTCCTATTGACCGTTGACCGAAAGAAGTCTTGAATGAGCTTGTGCCCATTCTACTGCTGGGATGCAAGAGGTCATGAGACCAAGAATTGACATTGCTTCCCATATCGTGGGAAGGACTGTCAGATGAAAACACTGTATTCTGAGTGGAAATAAACTTTTCTTTCCCTGTGGCAGAAAGGACATGTGGGTTCTTGAATTTAGAACTATCCCTAAAACGTTTTTGGATTGTCCTGGGAATGAGTTTAATCAGTTCCAGAGAATCTTCTGGGTTGAGTATAAACCTCCCCCTAAGAGCTGAATCCTCCCCCTCCTTCTTACTCTTAGACCCCAAAGCCATCTCGGAGGCCGACCGCTTAGAAAAAAGCTGAATAAGAGTCAAAGAAGGAGTCAGGGGAGGAGGCCCAATGACCCCTGCCCTGCCTGTGAAAGAAAATAATCTCTCATACATTTAAAGATGTCCACCATTTCACACTGAAATGAGTTCACTATACCCTGAAACATTCTCAGAGAGCTTTCTCTATTGACAACGTTCCTAGTACAATGGGGACATCTAATCTATTTGAATTGGAAGGCAGAAATGTATTACATAAAGGGCAGGTCTTGGAATCAGGGCATGGCTTGTCCGATTAAAAATAAAAATGATATCAGTGGTTAAACCAAAGACCCAGAACCGCGCTAGAAAACTAACCTAAAAAATGTTCCACCGGTGGCGAGCGGTGGATCCAGGATCATCTTTATTTTATCTATTATTTGGAACAGCATTGCCCGGCACATGGGACGCAGTGAGTGACTGTTGGTTTCCAGCGTCGGTGAGATCGTTACTATGCTTAATGCTCATTTTTATCTTTGTACCATGTGAGTGTATTTCCTGAGTCTTTATTAAAGGAGAGAAATTTTGCAGTATTACACTATATTTCTCTTTCTTTGTTTTTTTACATTAATGAAATGAATTGGTACCATCTGAGCCAAGTTTGAATAGTATTGAGACTGCAGTCTCTTTGAAGCGGTGTCTTTGTGTTTATATCAATTGGAATCACTATATCAAGTTTGAGCATCGTTTGATTCTTCAACCCACACTGAAGCCCATTGGGGGTAGTGGCGCTGATTAGTATCATTTGAAGGCTTTCTTTTGCTGTGGAGTCGGTAAGAGTTTGCATGTTTGGTGGAGGTTTTTTTTCGCACAAATACATGTGAAGTGCATGCACCGTGGGATACTTACCTTTTTTTAAATTTTTTTCATTTTTTCTTCACTTTTTTCATATTTTGGACTTTTTTGATTGATTTATTCATGTTTCACTAAGTGAAAGTTGGAATCTGTATTTATATTTTTGTGCTCTGTGTTTTACACTTTTTATTGTCCGATTTAAAGTCAGACTTCTTTTTGGTGGATGCATATTTCTACAAAAATAGGACAGAAAAGAGACTTTGCTCTTTTGCAGAAAAAAACGTATTGCCTGGCCTATCTTAGGCTTAGTTTGGCCCACCATGGCCCCCGGCTTCTGAAAACAGAGCCCCGCCAGCTGCCGCTATTAAACAAAAGTAACGTCTCCATCCTAAAGGTGACATGGAACCGAAGTGATGCATGATGCTAGCGCATGTCACTCCACTCCCTGGAGAGGAAGACGCTGCTTACCCACAGGTAATGCAGGCACGGCTGCGCCGATCGTGTGGGGGATGCTTTACTAATACTACTGCCGCCAGAACCATGGTCTGCAGCGGGTGGACTGCGGAGGGTGGGTTTCTGCAGCCAAAAAAACAAGGCATAGGCCTACCTGGCAGTTCCTCAGACCCCGCTGGGACTGCATTAGCCTATAGGAATGGTGGATAGAGACTCCGCTCGACCGGATTCCATTCCTAAATTCTTTAGTTGTCCTAAAAAATAATTTATTCCAAAGTCCTTCACCGCGACTCTTTGGAGTTCAAGTTTGAATGACCCAAAAATATAAAAAAGAAAAAAAGAGCCTCTCTGTGCCCTGTTTTTTCTAATAGGGACAGGAAAGACACTGAGGAAGTGGAGGACTGACCTTTTAAAGCTTTTCTGGTACTTCCTGTCCCTATGGGGTGAAGGGGAGGAGGTCTCTTGATAGGGTGTCATGGAGGAGGAGTCAGGAAAAATATACTGCTCCAAGGAGGGGGGGCGCGCCTCTGTTTTTCTTTAGTAGGTTTACATGAAATTGCTTTTCCCCATATTTTTGGCATTGTCTATTTATGTATCTATATCTATACACGTTTTGCATGGCCCCTCTTAGTCGTCTCCTCTCAAGACTAAATTGATTTGTCACTTTTGGACATACCAAATATCCTTCATTCCCTTTATTCAATTAGCGGCTCTCCTATTCACCCTTTACAAAACCAGAGTGTCCTTTCAATATATTGGTGCCCAGAACTAGCCGGCATATTCCAGATGAAGGTGTGCCAGTTCCTTGTAAAGAGGCAATATTATGTCCGTATCCTGTAACTCCATGCCTCAGAAGTCCAAGCTTTTTCAGCCCTACACCCTCCCCCTGTTAAGCCTGATTTAAGCAATAATGAAACTCCTCAACCGATCACTGCGATCCTCACTGCGAAGTCTTGACTTGAGTGGCATGTCACACAAGGTACCAGCTTCAACGCCCCCTAGTGAGTCATTGCTGTTTTTTTATGTTATTGTCCAAATTGAGCTTAACATAAGGAGAAGGCTATCTTGGTAGCCTTTGAAGCAGCTGCTTGGCATTGCATGCTGGTATTTATCCTGTGGTCTAATAATACACCCAGATCCTTCTCAACATATATAATTTCAGTTAATAAGGGTCTAAAACAATAAAACATATAAAAGGAGACCCAAACCTTTGAAAGGAGTATAGGTATAAACAACAACAAGAATGCTAACCACACATATCTGTATATATATATGTGATGTACAGTACTGTATAATTAATGAACATTGGTGCTGTACAGTTAAGCTATTCTAGATATTAAATTATGTTTTCTTACCTCAAAAATCATTCTCTGTAGACCAAAACAAAAGGTTGAACCGAATGGGTTTGTGTTATTTGGCGATGATGATCTAAAAAGGAAAAGAAGCAACCAATATCATTTAATGGTGGCAGTAACTGGATTCTGTTCTACATAGGTTAGGCTACCATACCAGTGATGCCCATGTTTTTTTTGTTTATGAACCCATTTTATTTGGGCACCAAAGAACACCAAGACCCATGTGGCTCTTCCTCAAACACTAGGAAAATCATGTGGTTGGGTTTAGGCTGTAAAGGACACCCCTGGCCAAATGTTTAATCTGCAAGTTTGAAGTCTTCAGGAGTCAACCAATGTCCAAGTCTCTACTCATAAACGGACAGACTCCCTTGCCGATTGTAGGGTGGGACATAAATACAAAACTGCCCCTGCTTTTGAGTGTGTCCTGCACTTTATATATATTTATTTTGAGATAGAAGGGCTTCCCAGGATTCCATCTTATAGACAGAATAGAATAGGGCTCGTGCTTGGAATGTTTCAACCAGCTTTTGGGATACGTTTGTTGCCAGTGTTGGACCCGCGTGGTGATATTACCATTTTAAATGACTTAGCAAAGGTTAAGGTTTATTCAGGCTGTTTTAGTTGGGCTGGATGTAGTGCCAGTTCCTTGTTTCAGTGTTGAGTGCCCAGACTCTCCTCCATGTACAACATTCTGATTTTTTTGTTGAGCTGTTGGACATCTCCTTTTTCATCATTCACCCAATGAATGAGCCCAGCTACTTATCACAGTCACAACCGACGGGGGGGGGGGGAGGGGGGTGGAAAACACCTATGCATTATATCTGGCATAATGTACCAACACGAGAGCCTTTTCCTGAGCAATTATAATACATTCTGGCAAGTCTTACTGGTTGCTATCCCTGTTTTCCCATGTTTGTTCCAACTCAAGTTCATGGCTGTGTTCTGGCACGGGTCAGGTCCTAACCCAACACTTGGCATGGAGCTATGGTGTACACAAAACTTAAAACCACAGTTTACCTTTAAAATAAATAGCAGATACCAAACTAAAAGAACAACCTAGACCTGTCACAAATGGGATCTAATTAACATACCAGATGTCTCACTTTCGGGCATTTTGTCCCTCTGAAAACTCTGGGGACACCTAAATGTCCGACTTGCTGATCTTATGAGAAGTCCCACAAAATGCAGGATGCTGGATGGCTACAGCTGCTCTGAATGGCAGTAGTGGAATGCATGGGTGGGGGGGGGGGGGGGGGGCTACACTTGCTTACAAACATGAGTAGCATAGAATTTGTTGATAATTTGTCCCTCAAAACCTCAAGTAAGCCACACCCATCACCCACAAACTGGTTTAAGCTGTCCCAACTTTAAGGCCCCCAGCAAAAATGGTCTGTTTAGATCTATTAAACTGATAAACGTTATATCAAATCTTACTATTACCTGTGAAGGACAACTGGCTTCTCCACTGGATGGCCTAGTTGTTCTTGAATACTGTCCCACTGCAATACACACAAGCCAAGAATCAAATACTGTCATCTCTTCTTTAAAGACCCTAAGAACTAAATGTAAACTTAAAGCACCTTTTTCTTATCTCCCAAACAGCCGATTTCTGCAAATCTACTTTCTCAGTACAGTAGTATTTGCAATTGCAATTCCCTCTATGAATCACACACTGGGATTCAATAAGGGAAAGGGGGCGTCTCTAACTGCAAGTGTATTATAGTCTCTTAAACGCTAATTTTGCTGACAGTACAGCCTTCTGTTACAATATTTGTTTTACTGGTGTGTCTTCTGTCATTCCACCTTTGTCTAAAAATTGGTGGTCTAATTATAAAGAAAGGGGGGTTGGCTTTCGAAACGGGGCTAGGACTCAAAATTAGCAGGACAGGATGGATCATTTGTATTGGAGATGAGGAAAGAATGCTTTTAAATTTATATTTAGGCTATAGAAACCCATTTGAACCTGGCCATTAACATGTTAAAAGCAACCCAGTTCTAAAATATTAATTTTAAGCTGGTTGATTGAATAACTCACCTTGCTGTATGTGGTGCAGATTTCTGTTTGCGTTTCTGTTCGGTCTGTGCAAACATTATAAAAAGTTAGGTTGAAAAAAGATAAAGATAATAAAGTAAATGCTATATACACCAGAATCCAGTAACCTCACCTTGCTTCACTGTGAGTGGAATCCGAAAATCACAACGATGATATCTGGAGAGGGAGAAGTAGCGAAAACCATAATAAAAGACCAGTCATGACATTCACAGACAAATAAGTATGATATATGTGTTGTCAATATGTGTTACCAGGGAACCCCCGGGCCTCGGCACCAGGGAGCCCCAGACCGTTTTGCACTTCCAGACAAACAAAAGAAATAAGTTGGAATAATCTCCAGTACTAAATTACAGCAGGGCGTATATGAGCAGCACTCAGTTCCACCTATGTAAGAGGTGTAAAAAAGCTTGATGCAATAAAGCTTTGCCCTCAATATGAGACAAATAATATTCTTAAAACTTGATTTCACAGTAAGGGGGACACGATTCACGGTTTATAATGAGTGCCTTCTTGTAATCAAAAATCACATTGATGGTGCGATATTGAAAGATACAGGTTGAATACAATTATGTTGAAAAATAGATCCTACTGTCGGTAGGTGAAACAGTTCATCTCGACAGAGGGAAAAGATTAAAGTGAGTATTATAGAAAAAACGAATACAAAAAAAAAGGAACTTCGCCTTCTAGTCTCTGAAATAGGAGGTCAACCCTTCAAGTCTCATCACAGGTAAGTACAGTATACGTGTTCTAATTAAGCTTCTAAGTTTAGCTGTAATACATCAGCCTGTCAGGAGAAGCCCAACACAGATTTGTATAGCTAGAGATGACCCAGATGAATGCACTGAAAATGGTATCTAGATGGGTTAAAACTGGCATTCAAACACTGTACAGGAAAGGGACTAGGAACTATGTATTTTAATGGTTACCCAAACAGCCAAAGCAGACCTATCAGAATACGATATCCAAAATTGGGCAAAAACACAATTCTGTGACATTCACCTGTAGAATTGTATTCTCTACTACATCCATTCCAGGCCGTCAGCTTCAGTCACGAAAGGGTTATTTTCTGCCCGTAGGGCGTGGACTGCAAGATTGAAAGGTGTGGCTCCCCCCAGCCCTATAAACATTTGGCTGCCTCTGACCAAGCCAGTAATTAAAGAGCAGTAGAATCACATACCAGGAGGCTAAGGCCTATTATGTATAGGAGACAATGTTATGCCACACCGAACTCTGCTTATTTTCTCTCTCGAAAATTCTTTTTTTTTTTTCTAATGCTAAATACTATTTACATATATACAAGAACACCAAGACAAGGCATCAAAAGGATTAGGACCATAACCCAGTAACAGGTCGGGTCTGATGGCCTGGAATGGATGCAGTAGAGAAAACTATTCTACAGGTGAGTGTCAGGTGAGTGTCACAGAATTGTGTTTTCTCTCAATTTATCACAGGCAGTCAGCTTTAGTCACGAAAGGGACCTCCAAAAACAGTGCTCACATATGGGCATGATCCCGAACGCAGAAGCAGCAGGTAGTTCAGTTCACTACCATCTGTAAAACCTTCCTACCAAAAACAGCGCCTAACATCTACCTTGTAAAATTTCTTAAATGTATGAACCAAAGACCAAGTGGCAACCTTACATACTTGTTCCACCGAAGCCTGATGCTGAAAAGCCCAGGAAGCACCAATGGCCCTAGTGGAATGAGCTGTAACACGAAAAGGGGGTTCTTTCCCCTTGGCAGAATAGGCTGTTACTACTGCCTGTCTAAACCACCTGCTGATAGTGGTTTTAGCTGCTGGAAGCCCCTTTTTAGGCCCTTCCGCTATGACAAACAGAAAATCCGACTTCCGGAAGGACTCTGTAGTAGAGATATAATATCTTAAAGCTCTAACTACGTCCAAGGAATGAAGGACCATTTCCTTTGTATTAGATGGAACCAGATATAAGGATGGCAAAACTACCTCCTCATTAAGGAGAAAGAGAAACCACCTTGGGTAAAAAAATCCGGTTTAAAACGGAAGACCGCCTTATCTCTGTGTAATTCAAAATAAACGGCCTTGACCGACAAGGCGTCCAATTCAGAAACTCGATGTACGGAGGTAATAGCCACCAGAAAATGACCTTAAGCGTCAAGAAGCTCAAGGGAGCGTCAATCAGGGGCTCAAAAGGAGCGCCCTGGAGAGCTGATAGCACCCTGAAAAAAGGTTCTAACGAGTCTATTTTCAGCGATTGGCTTCTGAAAGAAGATGGATAAAGCCGAAATGTGACCCTTTAGCATGCTTAGCTGGAGGCCAGCCTCTAGGCCATTCTGCAGAAATTCTAGAATTCTGGATACAGAATATCTTCTGCAAGAAAACTTCCCGGACTCACACCAGGAGATGTTATGTCCGCCAGACTCTGTAGTAAATTTTAGATTATGTCTGCTTTCGGGCCCGGACCATGGTATGTATTACCCTGGCCGATAAACCGTTCTCTGTGAAGATCAAGGTTTCAATTGCCAGGCTGTCAAAGCCAGCATTTGTAAATTCGGGTGCCGAAGAGACCCCTGTGTGAGAAGATTTGGATCGTCGGGCAGCCGCCAATGATCTCCTGCCGACATCCTTACTATGGCCGATAACCAGCTTCTCTTTGGCCAACAAGGAGCCACCAGAATGGTTGGTACTCCCCCTTGAGCTACCTTCTTTAGGACTTGACCCAGAAGTGGGAACGGAGGGAAAGCATATAGGAGATTGAATCCTGACCACGGGGTAGTCAGTGCGTCTGTCGCCATGGCCAGAGGGTTCCAAGATAGGGACACAAACCTTGGAAGTTTGCGTCTGGAAGCGAAGAGATCCACATCCAATTAACCCCAGCGGAAGCAAAGGGCTTGAAAGACCCTCTGACTGAGAGACCACTCCCACCCCCAACGCAGAGTCCACCTCCTGATTTTCTACCCTTGGGAAGTAAGCTGCTGAGATGCAGGGAACATTGTCCTCTTCCCAGCAGTATCCGGCTCACCTCCCTTAGAGTTCTCTTGCTCCTTGTACCCCCTGATGGTTGATGTAAGCTACTGCTGTCTGATTGTCTGATTGGACCCGGAAAGCATGATTTTTCAAACTGGGGGCCAAATGTCGGAGTACCAACCAAACTGTTCTTAATTCCAAGAGGTTTATGGGAAGAAGATTTTCCTTCGGACCCCATTGTCTCTGGATCTTCCGAGCCCTCCAGACTCCTCCCCAGCCCGTCAGACTGGCATCCGTGGGGACGATCTCCTAAAGGGGCGTCAGAAAGGACTTGCCTACCATTAGATGTACGGGATCCAACCACCACAGGAGGGTTTGCCTGGCTAAGGGGGTTAGAGCAACCATCTGATCCAGAAACTCAGAGGCCCGATCCCAGACTGACCATAGTTCCATCTGAAGAGGCCTCATGTGAAATGGAGCAAGGGGCACTGCCTCGAAGAAGGCCACCATTAAACCTACCAGCCTCATCCCTTGACGAATTGATGGCTGTTGGCAGGCTAGAAGAGTCTCTATCTGGGTCCAGAGTAGTAAAAATGTCTGTTCTGGGAGAAAAACTCTGGCCTGCGCAGTGTCATCTCCAAAAATGACCTTACTGTTGATGGGGTTGATAACACCGTCTGAAGAGACAGAGCCGAAATCAACAGATAGTCCAGGTAAGGGATTATGTGAATCCCCCTGATCCCTCAGGATGTCCATGATCCCAGCCAACACCTTGGTGAATAGCCCTGGGGCTGTGGATAGACCACAAATTGATCCAGGGCAAATCTCAGAAATTTCTGATGTCCTGAAAAAATGGGGATGTGAAGATATGCATCCCTTATATCCACAGTGGTCATGAGCGGTAGCGACTTCACTGCCGACCTTAATGATTCCATTCAAAAATGTCTCAATCGGACAAATCTGTTGAGGCCCTTTAGGTCTAAAAATCGGTGGCACTTCGGGTCCATCCTTCTTGGGGATGGTGAACAGATTGGAGTAAAACCCCTGGCCTCTTTCTAAAAGGGCCACCTGGCAAATTACTCCTATCTATCTCCTATCGATTTAGCTCCCCAAGAGATACCTGGCCTACTCTGGGACCCACCTCTGCTCTAGAACTCCCTGCGGGATCCCGAAAAGGAGGAACCTCTACCACCGAAAGGATTGGGATGTTGAGGGCTTACGAAAAAAAATTAGTAGGTTTTTTCTTCTGAGGATGCTTGCTGTCTTTAACCATAACTTCAAGGCGTTCCCTGGATAAACGACCCCCCAGAAAGGAGGTCTGTAAGGGATTTCTTAGCAGCGGCATCAGCCGACCATTGCTTTAACCATAAGGAACGGCGTAAAGCAATAAGGGCAGAGGTTCTGGCACCGAGCCTGACCAAATCATCCATAGCCATGATAATAAAGAAATTCAACTCTAGACAAGTTCTGAATGCCCGGGAACGGGAGTCCTGAGAACGTCCTTGAGACTTAGCCCTGGCCATAAGTTGCTTTAAAGAGGACCAACACCCAGGGGTGATCGGCCCGGAAATCTATAAGATTCCCGGGCCGATCACCTCCCACCCCGCGGGACATCCGAGATCGGGATGTCCCGCGGGGTGAAACCCCCCAGAAACCCCAAAAACACCTTACCTGATCCGCCGCCGCTTCCGCCGCCGCCGCCTCCCGCGCGCCCCTCCAGACGTGCGCGCGCCCGCGCCGGCCCTCTGTGAATGGCCGGCGGGGGCGCGCGCGCGCCGAGAGTGACGCGCGGGAGGCGGCGGCGGCGGAAGCGTCTTGGACGTTCCTGATCCCCGCCTGGACGTTGGCGGGGATTGGCTGCGGCGCTCACGTGGGAGCGCTGAGAGGTGAGTTTTTTGGGGTTTCTGGGGGGTTTCACACAGCGGGGCACCCCCGATCGGGGTGCCCCGCCGAAGTGGACCAAAACCCAGGATAGTCAAAATCCTGGGTGTTGGTCCACTTTAACATCTTCCTCATCGCCAAGGATACAATTGAAGTGGCACAGGCAGGACGCAAAAGAGAACCCACCACAGCAAAGGCGTGGTGAGCTAATTGATCCATGCGCTTCTCAGTAGGATTTCTTAAAGAAGCGTTGGAAGCAGAAGGCATAATAGTAGTGTTGGACAGGGCCGAGACGGGTGGATCCACCTCAGGAGGGAGGGACCATAAATTAACCATACCGTAAGGAAAAGGATACCTAGAATTTAATATTCTGGGAAGAGGAGTAAGCTTATAAGGCTTCTCCCACTCCTTTAGCACCAATTTGGAAAAATGCGAAGGCAGGTTCCGGAAAAACCTAAAAAAGTCATCCCTCCTTCTCTTGGGGGCTTTAGGAGGGGAAATGTGTAAAAGCTCAAAAATAGAGGAAAGTAGGCCCTCCATCTCATCAGAGACTAAAGGATCCTCATCAGATGAATAAATATTAGAAATACAGGCTTCCTCACTGGAAAGCAACTCGGCTCCTCAATCACCTGAACCTCTTCCTCCTCCTTGGACCAATCTTCCCAGAGGCCTTCCTAGGGGCTACCGAAAACAAATGCTTCTCTAGGCGGGCGAATCTCACCGCCAGTTCTGACTGGGCTTCACTGCCCCCCCCCCCTCCTCCTCAGGGGCTGTCTGGGGAGGCTGAACCTCTAAAGAGGCCCTAGGTTCCAAGGGACCGGTGACTGTGGCAACAGCCCTGCTTTGGTCGGAAGCAATACCTCTGGCACAAACAGAACATACCGTACTGAAACCGCCCAGGGGATTCCGCCTGCACAAAGTGCAGAGACTGCTCTGATCAACTGGGAAGCCTGAATCACTATCCCCTGATGCCTCATGGTGATTAGGTAGTCAAAATGACTGTATGGGCCTAAGACTATATAACAAAATCAAATTCCCAATAAAGGGACTGGGAGGAACCACAACCCCCCTATCCTTCTTCCCTAAGGAAACAAGAAAAAAGGAAAACCTTTAAGATAAAAATAATACAAATAATAATAATACAAATAATAATAATACAAATAATAATAATACAAATAATAATACACTCACACCCCCCAGGCGGGTTGGAGTGCCTCCTTAAGTACTGCAAGCTGAGGCCAGCGCCGTAACCGATAGCAGGGATCGGCCCAATAAAAGCCACCCCTGAGGGAGGGTGCCAAAACCAGAGGCGAAGAGCGGAGGCCCTGAGCCGCGGTGCCTCGGAGCTGCGGGAGTGGTAGAGGCTTGGAGCGGAGGCGGCCCATGAAGTGCCTGTGGCGGCAGCGGCCCGGCCTGGAAAAAGAAGCGGCCGGCGAACTCTTGAAGAGCGATGGAGAACCGGCAGCAGTAGGCCGCAATCCCCACTTTCTAGTAGCTGAAGTGGCCGAAGTCCGAGGGAGCCTGCTACCTCTCTCAGTGCCGGAGAAAGAGTGAACCGCAGACACGCCACATGGGCTGCTTATGCTCAAGATTCTGCCCCTACCCGCCTTCCCAACTGAGACATGCTCCCTTGAAGTAAAAAAAGGCGCGGAAATTCAAAAATAAAAAAAAAGTAAAAAACATGTGGGAAGAAGGGGGGAGTACATATATATAAAAATATACAAGGTTCCATGACAGGTTCATGAGACAAAAACCTGTGGCTGACTTGCTTTTCTTTGAGAAATCCTGCAGTCCAGAGTGAGAAACACCCTGAAAGCGCCCCAGACCCCGGCGCTTACCTTACCACACACAGATCCACATCAGCTAAGCTGGGGAGGCAAAAATGGGTCAGGGGAAGCTGACAAGGTTAATCCCCCGCTTCCTGACAATACCTAGAATTGAGAGAGAAAATCCAAGCGACCTTCACAGTCCAGTCCAACTGCAAGAATGAAACTGGCTTGGTCAGAGGCAGCCGGATGTTTATAGGGCCGGGAGGAGCCACACCTTTCAATCTTGCAATCCACGCCCTCCGGGCAGGAATTAACCCTTTCATGACTGAAGCTGATGGCCTGGAATGGATTGGGAGAGAAATAACCTATAGTGCTATTGGTTCATGGGGGAGCAGGGAACAAAAGAGCAGTGCGGCAGCATAGGACTATGAGCAATAGTATTTTTCCCAATATCAGGCATTTTATTGTTTTTTTTTAACCAGGTCTATTTGCTCTATGTCCACTGGAAATGACCAAAAGTGGGTATTAGTACTTTGCCTACCCTGCTCTCCCATGTCCTAAACGCACGCCTGCTGGTCGCTGGTGGTGGCCACAGCAATCCTGGAGGGTATGCATTATTGCCTGAAATTGGCATATCTAGGGGGTTGCAGATTGGAATGTCAAAAAAAATACAATTCTGTGAGTACTCACCTGTAGAATTGATTTTATAGTTTACATCACGTCCTGTTCCAGTAAATTCCTTACACTTGGGATTTCCGCCACAAGGTGGCGCAGTGGACTGCAGAAAGACATGTGGCCACTCCCGGCCCCATAAATAGCTAGGTAACTCCCACCAATTTCCAGTGTTGACAAGCAGTTATACAAGAAGCCGGGAGAATCAAAAAATGGATAAGAACCCAAAAATAACTTTTGAACAATCACCATACAGAGGTAACCAAGAAAAATTATAACAAGGGGAGGGATGGAACAGGACGTGCTGTATACTATAAAATCAATTCTACGGGTGAGTACTCACAGAATTGTATTTTTCCAAGTATACAGCACGTCCTGTTCCAGTAAATTCCTTACACTTGGGACATCCAAAAGCAGTATCCGTAAGGTAGGGTGGGATCCCCAAAGAGCTACGGCGGGCAGTTTAAACCACTGCCGCCTGAAGAACTTTGTGGCCAAAAGAAGCATCAGCTGAGGCCCTAACATCAACCTTGTAAAACTTAGAAAAAGTATGAACAGAAGACCAAGTAACGGCCTTACAAACTTGCTCAACAGAGGCCTGGTGCTGGAAGGCCCATGAGGCACCAATAGCACAAGTGGAATGAGCAGTAAGACGAAAGGGAGGTTCCTTCCCCTTAGCAGAATAGGCTTGAACCACCGTCTGACGGATCCTTGCTGATAGTGGATTTAGCCGGAGGCAAACCCTTCCTAGGTCCAGAAGGGAGAACAAAAAGAACATCAGTCTTCCTGAATGATTCAGTAGCTACCAAATAAAACTTCAGAACCCAGACCACATAAAAGGAATGCAGAGTCTGCTCCTTGGAATTAGCAGGATTAGGACACGATGAAGGCAAAACAATGTCCTGATTAAGATGAAATGCAGACACAACCTTAGGCAGGAAATCTGGCTTAAACCGAAACACCACCTTGTCCTGGTGTCGCTCAAAGTAAGGAGGTTTAATGGAAAGCGCCGCCAACTCAGACACACGCCTAACAGAAGTGATAGCCACCAAAAAGGCTACCTTAAGAGTCAAAATAGGCAAAGCAGCCTCACGTAGAGGCTCAAAGGTAGGACCCTGCAAGGCAGATAAAACCAAATTCAAATCCCAGACTGCTAACATAGGCTTACGTGGCGGGCGCACGTGAGTAAACCCCTGGAAAAAAGTCTTAACCAAAACAATGGCTGGCAAAAGATCTTTGGAAGAAAATAGCCAAGGCTGAAACATGTCACGAGAGTACTAAGTTTAAGGCCCAAATCCAAACCATGTTGCAAGAATTCCAGGATCATGGGAATAGAAAACACCTGACAGAGAAGAGATTTAGACTCACACCAGGCAATGTAAGCATGCCATACCCTATAGTAGATAAAAGACGAGGACTTCTTCCTAGCCCGAATCATGGTAGTGACAACAGAGGCAGGCAGCCCCTTTTCCATCAAAATAGAGGTCTCAGCAGCCAGGCCGTTAAAGCCAGCATTTGTAAATTGGGATGGCGTAGCTGCCCCTGAGTGAGCAGGTCTGGAACCTTGGGCAGGACGTATTGTTCTACTGCCAACTGCACGATGTCTGCGAACCACACCGTTCTTGGCCAACAGGGAGCCACCAGGATGGTTGGCACCCATTCCTGGGCTATCTTGCGCAGCACCCTGCCCAGCAGGGGAAACGGAGAGAACACATAGATGAGCCGAAAGCTCTTCCAAGACATTGCTAGTGCATTCATGGCTAATGCCAGAGGGTCCTGGGACAGAGAGACAAAGACTGGAAGCTTGTGGTTGTGACGGGACGCAAACAGATCCACATCCGGCTGACCCCAGCGATGGCACATGGAGTGAAACACCCTGCTGCTGAGGGACCATTCTCCCAGATGAGAAGTCCCCCTGCTCAGGGAGCCCGCCTCCAGATTTTCCACCCCCAGGATGTACACTGCCGAGATGCAGGGAACATTCTCCTCCGCCCAGGACAGTATCAGAGACACTTCCTTGAGGGCCAGACCGCCGCCTGGTTGTTCGAGCGGTTTTGAACAGCCCGACCCCGAAGGTGAGGGGTCAATTGGGGCGAGAACCAACCTTACCGCCCTCAGTTCCAGAATGTTGAGACGCCCCAGGCTGTAGCGCCAGTACCTGCTGGGCGCAGGGCACACATACCTTGACACCGTCACTCACAGGGGATACCCTACACATAATACACAATTCGGCTTTTCCCGAAGGAACCCCAAGTACATTATCCCCGGAAGCCTCCATATGGTGATTTTTGATACAGGTGCAAACCAGTACAGGGACACAGCTAACTATAGCCCCCTAAAACCCGCTAGGGAAGTTGGGAGATTGGCAATGGGCAGGGCCGGGAGAACCACAGTCAAAGGTGCGAGGGGGGGGGGGGAGGGGGTAAGTGGAGACTTTATGCAGAGTTGTTCTTTAGGTATGGTCAGAGTGTTGAGGTATGTTTGGTCTGTATAGGGCTCAAATTGTAATCTGGAGGGGGGGGGGGTTCTTTGGTCCTCCTAACTGGCCCTGGAACTCGGGGTAGCCGTATATGTCGGCACTGAGATCCCAGGGGAAGTTTAAGTGGGTCCCAGAAATTACCTCAATATTCCACTCTGTCATATATATATATAGTTATCTAGGTTTTATTTCATATTATATACAAAAACATTCAAGAATACGTAATTTGCGAATTCCTTGTATTGGTTATATATGCTTGGCTTGTTTACAAAAAAAAAAAAAAGGAGTCCGCGCCTTGTTGGTTAAGAGTCCTTGTATTAGTATATTGTAGCTATTTGTGTTGTTGTGGAGGGGCTGGCTGGGGTACTTGCCCTTCCGATGGTGGTCTGTGGGTAATTCCCTCAATTTGTAGCAATGAGGTGGGTTGTTCTATCCACAGTCTGCAGCAAGCTGTCACCCTTTATTCAGTTGTAGCAAGTTAACGGTGCTCCATCACATACGCGTTTCGCATATAGCTTCCTCAGTATGAGGGTTCATTGTTTCTAATGGCAGTACATGTATATATGCGGGTAAGACAATTATATCAATTAACATACATCATAGCTGGTGAGGTTAATAAAGGTTAGATTGTTACTTACAGTCATATCATGAGGGAGTGCCCGCATACCTGAAGTTATGGCTCGCTGTGGTCCTTGCTCACTCTGCGTGTGTTAGGGTGGTTCAATTTCACCCTAAGATATGTGTGTGTTAGTATGTATGTTGTATGAAGGGGGTAATAGGGGCCAGTAGTACCAAAAGTGGCTGTGCTCACCTTGTGATAGATGGTGGACCATCCGGGGATCAGCACCCTCACTTGTCCAAAAGGTGGAAGAGGGTGGTGCTGCCTGCAGTTACTTCGCCTTTTGATTGGTGTCTAGCGTGCCCTATGGGCACGGACTCTTTTTTTTGTAAACAAGCCAAGCATATATAACCAATACAAGGAATTCGCAAATTACGTATTCTTGAATGTTTTTGTATATAATATGGAATAAAACCTAGATAACTATATATATGACAGAGTGGAATATTGAGGTAATTTCTGGGACCCACTTAAAAACTTCCCCTGGGATCTCAGTGCCGACATATACGGCTACCCCGAGTTCCAGGGCCAGTTAAGAGGACCAAAGAACCCCCCCCCCTCCACAGTCAAAGGTGACCCGCCTGCAAGACACAACAAACACAAAGAAGCAGAACAGCTAGACCGCGTCGCAGCACCGCAAGGACGAGGCCACAAAATGGCGCCAGCAGTATCTAGAGGGGCGGACCCCGGGCGCATGACGCAGAACGCGTCAAACCACAGTTCCCGCCCCCCCCGAAGAGCGCGAAACTGAGATCACGTGGGGCGCCGGCGCCATGACTGAAGCCAAAAGACATGGTAAAAAAGCACCAACACCCGCGGATCGCCGTACAACGGCCCGCACGCACGCCATAGCAACAAACGCAACATTAAAATCACACACAATAACGGACTCCCCCGGGCACCCCCTGCCAGCCGCGCGGGCGATAGCGAGGGTGTCCCAACAACCTCTAGGAAAAGGGGGATATTAAAAAGGGGACCCAAGATTTAGGGGCATCCCAAAGAGGCTCACCATAACAAAGCCTGACGCCGACTACCCTTTGGTACAGGGTCTTGCGGCCCGGAGCAGCGCTCCTTCAGCACCTGACCCTAGTGCTGTTCTACCTTCACCCAAACCAGGCAGCCGTGGCTGGGAGGCAGTGGGTCCAGGACGGGTGCAAATAAGCCTGCAGGGCCATAGGCTTGAAAAGCCCGCTCCCTGCACAGTAGAGAGCCATCTTCTACCTTCGCAGTCCAGACTGCAGAACTAAACTGGAAATTGGTGCGAGGTACCTGGCTATTTATGGGGCCGGGAGTGGCCACAAGTCTTTCTGCAGTCCACTGCGCCACCTTGTGGCAGATATCCCAAGTGTAAGGAATTTAATAGAACAGGACGTGCTGTATACTTGGAAAAGTAAAAGAGATACAGTTTTGGGTATGGGTAAGCTTTAAAGAAGAAGTCGAGTCACAAATGACTGGACTTCCTTTTCATTATGCAGTAGCATAGTTCTGCCATGCTGTGCATCAGCACCCTGTAAGCCTCACGATGGAGCCTGGTGAGCATCAGTGGCCCTATTCTATGGCATATGGGGCACTGATGCATAGCAGGGCATCCCGATTCGGGAGCAGCCCACAGATTAGCATGGCTGCACTCGACTATGCCACATCTAACTATATTGATGGCAGTTACATTACTCGCAGTTAGCTATTGACACCTTATTCACTGGTAGCAGCCAGCACTTTGTATGCTGTCATTAACTGAGTAGGAAAGAGAACAAAAAGCTGTAATGTGAGTGTAAAAAAAGAACATGATCACTGGTTCTGAAGAGAAGACTGAAAAGTTTGAAGTCAAGTTTGAAGTTCAAGTAAGCAAGCAAGTAACAACTGACCACAACTCACACACATCTACTCACATATTAAAGTTGTAATGTCCGGGGTAATTTGTGTGCAAAACAAACTTCTTGGCTCTGTGGGTATTTGCATCAAAAAGTATATCCTGAAAAGATGACACAAACATGGATTCTCTGAACATCTCAATTACTCTTTAAAATGCATTGTTTTTTATTCTTTTAGAAGCAGCGCTGCATTACATTATAAGGCTCTACGCATGGGAGGGGAGGTTTTAGGCCTGTGGCCCATTTACAGTTTATTTGGATGAAATTGTATGTACCTTATATGGTTATGCAATTTGTTTGTTTGATTTAAATGTGTATTAACCCTTCAGGTGTTTCACATTTAAATTTTATTTTGCATATGTTTACAGCACAATAGCATTTTATTGATTTAGGTGTTTGGGCAATGCGGCTCTCACCTGATCACTCAATCCAGCTTGGTCGAATGCACGTCTCTCTCCTCTCTAACCGGGAGATGCCCCTGGCCTCGTCACTTAGTTAGGTCTTCACACCCCTTGCAGTGAATGGAAGGAAGCGCGCCAGCTCACTGTGACTAATGGCGGGGGGGCGTCACCGCATCAACAAACAGGAAGAGACGTGCGATCGATGGGCCGACAAGGAATCTGGATTGAAAGATTGGGTGAGAGCTGCAGCTGTGGCTTAAAGCAGGCCTTCACTCTGAATAAGAGCATAACATATGTTTCCCACACTCTGTGCATACAGATTGCTCACATTAAAAATCATCCTAACTGCATCTACTGCCTATAAACATCAAAGATGGTGGCTCATGGGGCTTCAGGCAGCCTGCAAACAGGAAGTGTCTTCTGACTGTTTCGCTCTGCATTCTGGGACTGCTGTCCTTTTCCTGACCCCAGCTCTGCTCTGTCTGTGCAAAGCCCAGCTATAACCCCGCCCCTGTACTTTATCCTGCTCTCCTCTCCTCAGTATATGTGATGCTTAAGATGGCAGCGCCCGTATCCTAGAGTCCTGAACAGAGTTGCAGCCCGGTGGAGGAAAGAATAATAAGTACGTGACTAAAAACTTAAAATATATTAATTTTAGATGCTGGAGAAGCATTTTTTAAGGATTTGGGCTTTTCATGAAATTATGCTGAAGGTCCGGTTTACGAGCGATGGACTGCGTGGGAGAAAAGGTGAATATAGCTTTTTTATCTTTTGCTTGAAATGCGGCTTTAATTGCCTTTGGTAGTCTATGTGACATCTTTCTAATATCAGGCTCTCCCTACCTCAATATATAATAAAATAAATATCCCCCAGTGTTTAGATCTTCAACATGTGTTCATCCTAAAGATCTGGATTTGGGAGCCTCATACAATGGCAGCATGTCGAGATATATACACAGCAGAGCGTTCTATGCAGGGCTGTGGAGCTGGAGTCGGAGCTTGTTTTGGCTGGAGTCGTTAGAAAAGTACCAACTGCAACACCAGCATAAAAAAGAAAACATCTTAATAGCATTGTGTAATGAATGTAACTTTCATACGAAATTTAGAAACATTAATCATAAATATATTTTATTTTCTCAATTTAAAGTTATACTAAAGGCAAGCCCGATTGTTGGGGGCTACACATTGCAAAGTCAAAAATGTCAATCCGTTTTCAAAAAGACCCTGTAGTTCCTTTGTTATCTTTGAAAGTATTAGAGCACTGAAGATTGATAGAAAATATTAAGAAAAACAGTGGGTGTTGCAACAGCACGTGATGAGTGTGAGAGGAGAGCAGAGGGCGGAGCTTCAATGCTGCAGAGACAGGCAGCCAATTAGGACATCTTGGGAGGTGTTTCCGTTCTTGGTCCACCGAAAGTTGATTGATGGACCATATCAGCAAGGTGTGGACTGAAAACTGAATGAGTAAGTGATTTCTTCATTAAGCAGAGACGGGGGAAAAAGATGAAGCCACTGATATTTTTTTACTTTTGACTTGTCAATCACTTTAAGGCCCTTATTTATAACAATCAGTGATATGCAGCAGCTGGGTGTTCTAGATGTGATAGATAATGAGTTATTCAATCTCTTCTGTCATTTTCCCTACATTCACATCTATGCAGTTACGGTTTCTGTACCAGTTGCATTTCATGTGCAGCCAAACTGGAGCAGGAATTGCAACTACATCTGCATAGGTGTGCACATGGTTATCCAAAGTAAATTTATGCTGCCCCAAGGCCCTTAGCTACAATGCCTAAAACTGTGCTGCACATGCTCGGTAGTACGTTTCTCCTCTAAAGACCAAAGGAAGTCATCAAAAGTCAACGTAACAACGTAAGTAGTAAACTTTCAAAAAAACGTAAGATTAGATTAATCAATAGTGCAGTTTACATGATGACCAACCCCATTTCTGGCCATTGTATTACTTGGATCTGGCATTTTGACAGTAGTTTTCCTCTGTGCTTGTAGTTCTCTCAGACATGGTTGGTGGAGATGAGCTACAATCCATTGTACAGAGGAGAGTCTGCTTCAGCAAAGCCCCATGATTATGAAGGGCATTACAATAGCTGGAGCTGTGCAGACTCCTGTCTCAGCCAGCATTTTCTCACGTCTTCCCTTATCCCAAGTCTCCCCCCTATTCCCATAAAGCAGATGAATTGTATTCTAATAAATATGCTTTATGTTCTAATTATTGTTCGAACCTGATTGTTTTTTTTTCTCACATTATATAAACAATGTTACAATTTTAATTGGTTATTACTAATTATGGGCCATCTATGAAGAAGTTGGGGCTGATGTTGGGGAGTTGGGCTTTGGCTTACCTACTTCACAGCCCTGATTCTATGTACTGTGACAGTGGTTGGGTTGGAATGCCATCTATTAGGCTGCTCTGTAGATTGTCTAGAATGCTGCGTAGTGATGCTCCGGATTCCAGTGCCCAGATCCATTACAAATGAGTATGAAAGATCATGATAAAGATGGATCCGCTCTTTATCTCTTTAAAAATCCCCATCAGGCTGCCCATAGCCCAATTAATTGCAACATCTTATGTGCTTCAGGCACAAAAGGGGACTCATACTGGCCACTTGGTGCTGTGAGGGGAGGTTTAAAACTTTGAAAGTTGATCTAAAACTAAAGTTGATCTAAAGTGGAATAAGAACCTGAGACTCTAGGACTGGATAAATCAACAGAAGGAATAGAGGAGGAGAGGAGCCTAGAATCAGAAAGTAAGGGGGTTGCAGACCTGCAGACATTTTTGTATAATAGACAGTGTGTGGCCCAGAGCTATGAAAAATGCAACATTAAATGAAACTAGAATGGGGAGCGGGAGGGCCCAATGTAAAACCACTGTTTTATATTCGCGTCCTTAGTGGATTTGAACCTGAACAAAAAACTCTAGAAGAGAATGCCCAGTACGACACATGACACATTTGATAATTTATTCTACAGACTAATGTATCAAAAACAAGAACAGAAAACCTTAAGTGACAAAATAATTCAATAAGAGTGTATGCTGAACCACACTGCTCCTCATTACACCTTTGATCCACTGAACCAGTGACAACAGTTTGAGCAAGGGAAACAAAGTTCACCACTGAGGCAACTTGGGGGTAAACACTAACATAATGGATCACAGATTATAGAAGCAAGGCATCCATCAGGGCGCGACAACGCCCTGTCCATTTACTACTTCATCGGGATGTTAAGTACAAGGGACATTCCCTTGCCTTTTGTATGCTGCAAGTGATGTAAAAAGCATCCAGTCAGGGGCCGCGACTCTAGCGCTTGGCTGCGTGCTCCACCCCCCTCCTCGTCTGAGGTTGCGCAGGGGTAAAACACGTTGCTGCATCACTGGGCCGCAGTACATGCGAATGGCCTCTACTAGTCCTATTGCAACTCAAAAAGGGGGGTTGAATATATCTACAATTAAAAAGCAAACAACAACAGAATAATTGTTAGAGTCTCCATACATCTTTATGTAATCAACGAGACAATCTGTACTTGATATTGGAGAGTTTGCAATAGAGGTCAGTCCTTCTCCAACACTAAAAAGCATAAAGCATTACACAGGGCCATATATGCGGCATATATATTAGAAAATGGTGGAAGATCCTTTTAATTATAAATGCCAAGTTGAAAAATGTTCTGAAACAAAGTGTACCCAAAAGCAAGTTTGCAAATTCCAGGCATAATGCTGAATCCTGTATTCTCCAGAACTAGCTTGCATATCTTCAAATACAGGGGCATTGAGATGTTTCTTCAAGCATGGATTGGAAGGTAGTTCCCATCGTTCCTTGGTGTGTTAAATGTCAGAAATCTCGTACGTTCCCCACCAAATGAGATTTCTGTGTGCCTTTAGTGGAGTAAACTCTTTTGGGACGATTGGGGGCCCAAAGAAATTTGGTTTACATATACCCACACACATACATTTTGGTGATATTTAGCTGACCACTGCTGCTATAAATCATGGTAATTTATTCACCAAGCTGAAAAAATAAAAGTAAAGCGAACCATGGTATGTACTTACCACACCCAGGGTGAAATAGTTATAGAAATAATCATTGCACTTGGCAGGGACTTGCTTGTGAGGGGACGGGGAATGGATCTTCATCTGAAGGCAAAAGAACAACAGAACACATGATAAGAGTTTTAGTAAATACATAGCAGAGGAAATTTATATTTTTGTAGAGATGACCTGGAAGCAGGCCGAAAATATAAAAACCACCCCCATACCCAGAGGAGAAGCTAGGCTTCCTGGGACCCGGGACAAAGATTCGAAATGGCGCCCCCACCTGTGCTCAGGCCCCCCTTTGGCACCCCCCCTTACCTGCTCCCCCTAGCTACGCCTCTGCCCTTACCTTTGCCAGGCCCAATCCTGGGCTGCCCTGCAGCATCTGCTGGTACTGGTGGAGGAGCAGTGACCCTGAGGCTTGAAGGTGGGGAAGCGACAGCTGACCCTAGGGAGGAGTTGTGGCTACTGCCACTATTTGAACAACAGGGGGACACAGTCTCTGTCCAGCTACCCTGACATCCCACCAGTCAGCCACTGGGGAGGAAGGCTTTTATATCCTATCTGCATCACTGGAGGGGATACTCCAGGAGATCCCCTCCATGCCCTTCCCCTCCAGGGTCGGAAGTCACATGGGCAGGTGCATGAACAACAGATGCCAGTGCGGTGCCAGCAAAAATACAACTCTGATTCTCACCTGTAAAAGTGAATCAGATATGAATTGGCTAACTCTCAAACGAAGGAGCATGAAGGCATTTTAAACATCCCATGTTTAGTTGAAAAACAAGGATAGACGAGAAGACTCCTCTCCTCCTATTTCCCTTTTTTTTTTAAATGCTGATATATTTACATATATACACTTCACTATGACTATGGCATCTTAAGGAATGGCTATAGTAGCCTAGCAGGTAGGGTGGGCGTGACGCCCTGGAGTAGAAGAAGACAGAAAACAATTCTACAGGCGAGAATCACAGAATTGTATGGTCTCTCATATTCCACCCCAGGGCGTCAGTGAATCAGATACGAATGGGACCTCCGAAAGCAGTGCCCTTGATACAGGGTGGGATCCCAGATGTCGACTTATTTCAGAAAAAAAACTTTTATCTGAATTTGCAATACCTCTCTACGAAAAGGCAGCATTCACCGAGGCTCCAACGTCTACTTCATAAAATATGGTAAGTATGAACTGAAAACCGGGTAGCAGCCTTGCACAGCTGCTCTACTGAAGCCTGGTGCTGAAAAGCCCAGGAAGCTCCGATAGCCTGAGTAGAATGGGCCGTAACCTGAAAAGGAGGATTCCTCCCTTTGGAGACGTAGACCTTAACCACTGCCTGTCTAATCCATCGACTGATGGTAGACTTATCTGGCGATCGATTCTTCCATGGCCCCTCAAATAACATAAATAAAGAGTCAGTCTAGCGGAAGGTCTGAGTAGCGGAGTTATAATATTTAGGAGCTCTCACTACATTCAGAGAGTGGAGGACTCTCTCCTTATAGCTAACTGGAGCAGGACATAAGGAGGGCAAAACCACCTCCCGTCAACCCTAGTTAAAAATCTGCCATTGGCTCAAGGGAGGACCCTGAAGAGCCGATAAAACAAAATTCAAGTCCCAAACCGGCAGAAGCGGCTTTCGGGGAGGATGGACATGGGTGACCCCCCCACAACAAGCAAAAACCCCTGAATTTGCACCAAGCGGTAAGACCCGTCAGACTCTGTGATAAATCTTTGACGAAGTCTGCTTTCAGATCAAATCATTGTCCAGATAACGCTGGCAGATAAGCCTCTTTCTGCCAGGATGGAGGTTTCAATACCCAGGCCATCAAAGTCAGAACACGTAATTGGGGTGCCATAGATGCCCTTGTGTGAGGAGACCTGGATCATCAGACAGCCAGCAGTGGTCGCCTTCTGGCACTTTTTTACTCCTAAGAAAAGTAGAGAACTGTTTACTCCTTTCTACACTGTAGTAAAAGCTGCCATTGACATTGTCTTTTTATCTAGTGATTCAGTAACAGTGAGATTCTCAGGCCTTTTTCTCATGAATTTTTTACTACCATGAGAATTTTTTTTATTGAATCGAGGCCAATTTCTCCCTCACCAATGGGATGCTATGAGGATGGTTGGGATCCCCTTGCACCCTATCTCTTTAGTACTCGACCCAGGAGCGGAATGGAGGGAACATATGGAATATGAGAGAAAGCTATGCTGCCAGACTAGGAGGAAACGCACAGCCTTCTGGGACCTACAGAGAGGATGCCATCTGTCAGTGGACAGGGGTCAGTTTATCAAATTGACCCTCAAATCTTTTGACTTTTGAAAACCCCTAAAATATATATGAAAAAGGGACCTTCCATGCAGGGTCGGGATGGACCATCTCACATGGTGGTCATGGGACACCTTTTTCCAGTGATTGGCAGTGTCATTCCCTCCTCCCTGGGCAACCCCTATGCAGGACACAGGGTCATGAAGTAACCAGGACTTTTTTATTCTTTCTGCTATTTCTTCTATTCCTATCAATCATTTTATTTTTTTCATCTTTCAGTCTGTCTTTAATTCTATTCTATTCTGTCTTTCTAACGGTCATGCCTTCCAATTCTTTTTTTGCTTCTTTCTGGCTTTTTTTGTCATACCATATATGTTATTCTCTTTTTTATTCGTTCTTATTTTTCTTCTCTCTTTATATTTTGTTTAATACGTTCATGTTTTTTACCTGTTAAGCAAGGGAGCAAGCCCGAAACCTTAAGCTTCTTATACTATGCTGTGTCATGCCATACCACAAGGGGCCCACTGAGACTGTCGCTGAAGGGCCCACATAAACGTGGAGCCGGCCCTGCCCATGTCACAACCCTGAAAATAACAGGGATGAGATACCAGTAAAACAATCATTTATAAGTGATCTCCAGAGCCAGTACATTGATCGAGCTTCTGAGTGGACGCAATTTTTCAACCAATCCCCACAGAGTTTTCCCCCAGGTCCTTCTCCCATTTACTCTTGCACATCAGTCTACAGGATGGAGCAAACACGATCACTAAGGATTAAATAGATGAGATCATCCAAGGCTACAGGCCTTAAAGTGGACCAACACCCAGGATTTTGACTATCCTGGGTTTTGGTCCACTTCGGCGGGGCACCCCGATCGGGGGTGCCCCGCTGTGTGAAACCCCCCAGAAACCCCCAAAAACTCACCTCTCCCCGCTCCCACGTGAACGCCGCAGCCAATCCCAGCCAACGTCCAGGCGGGGGACAGGAACGTCCAAGCCGCTTCCGCCGCCTCCCGTGCGCCACTCTCGGCGCGCGCGCGCGCCCCCGCCGGCCATTCACAGAGCGTCTGGAGGGGCGCGCGGGAGGCGGCGGCGGCGGATCAGGTAAGATCTTTTGGGGGGTTTCACCCCGCGGGACATCCCGATCTCGGATGTCCCGCGGGGTGGGAGGTGATCGGCCCGGGAATCTTATAGATTTCCGGGCCAATCACCCCTGGGTGTTGGTCCACTTTAAGACATCTTAGCTCAAGTTAACCCATTTGTATCTGATTTACTGATGCCCTAGAGTGGAATATGATAGAAAGCTATGCTGCCAGACTAGGAGGGAACCCACAACCTTGTGGCACCTACAGAGAGGATGCCATCTGTCAGCAGACAGGGACTGGAAATCAAAGAGGGGTGAGCATTGTTACTTTATTTGTTTTGTTTGTGTGGTGTTATTTAATTTAACTAATTATGAACTGGTGAAGGGTCAGTTTATCAAATTGTTGACCCCCATCCACAGTCTTTTGACTTTTGGAAATCCCTTAAATATATATGAAAAAGGGGCCTTCCATGCAGGGTCAGGAGGGACCATCTCACATGGTGGTCATGTGACACCTTTTTCCAGTGATTGGCAGTGTCATTCCCTCCTCTCTGGGCAACCCCTATGCAGGACACAGGGTCATGCAGTAACCAGGACTGGGCATTGTGGATTGCCCATTCTTTCTGCTACTTATTCTATTCCTGTCAATCATTTTATTTTTTTTCAAACACGAGCACACACGATCACTAAGGAATAAATAGATGAAATCATCCAAGGCTATAGGCCTTAAACCGGACCTTCAGCCTGATTTAATGAAAAGCCCAAACCCTTAAAAAACGAATTCCCAGCATCTAAAATCAATATATTTTAAGTTTTTAGTAACTTACTTATTATTTTTTCCCCCACTAGGCTGCAACTGTGTTCAGGACTCTAGGATATGCCGCCATTTTGACTCAGAAGCATCACATACTGAGGAGAGGGGAGAGGAAGCATCACATACTGAGGAGAGGGGAGAGGGGCAAAAGTGCAGGGGGCGGGGTTATAGCTGTGCTTTGCACAGACAGAGCAGAGCTGGGGGCAGGGAAAGGACAGCAATCCCAGAATGCAGAGCGGCAGAGTCAGAAGATACTTCCTGTTTGCAGGCTGCCTGATGCTCCATGTGCCGCCATATTGTATGTTTAAAGATATTGCATTATAACATGCAGTAGATGCAGGTAGGATGATTTTTAATGTGAGCAATCTGTATGCACAGGGTGAGGGAAACATATAAGATAGGGACTTATTCAGAGTGAAGGTCCGCTTTAAGACATCTTAGCTCGATTCGATTAACAGACATTAGATCAGGATGTGCCTACAGTTCTCATTGAAAACTTAGTCTTTACATTAAGCAATGCGCAACTTACCTTGTCCTCTGACTTATAGAAGACTTTGTGTGGAGCTCCAAGTGTGCCCAGCACATCATGACAGGAGTCTCCGAAGTACACGCAGCGCTCAGATACACGCAGCTTTGCATCAGCCATCACTCCAGGGCCACAGCCTGCCCACATAAACCAGAGAGGCCTTTAGCAAGTTAATAAATTCAAAAGAAAAGGAAATTGTCAATGCAAACACAAATATACCTGTACTTTGCAGACGCAGCCTCAGCCCCAGGGGTCCAGATGTGTCCCTCAGAACATCCACACACTCTGCATAAATATTGCCCATGTAGCAGCCCAGAGGCATGGCAGGAGCTCTACCAAAGAAAACAAACTAATCATACATCAGTAATAAAAAAAATAAATAAATACAAGTTTCAATATGTGTAAAAATACAATTCTGTGATTACTCACCTGTAGAATTGATATTATGAGTATACAGTACGTCCTGCTCCAAATGTAATACTTACAATTGGGTTATCCTCCGGCAGATGGTGATGTAGTGCAGAGACATAAAAAACAGGCTCCTCCCGGCCCCTCAAATACCCGGGGACCTCCCACAAATCCCCAGCATTGAAAAGCAGTGAACGAGAAGCCGGGAGAATTTAACCACCCAAACTGGTAACTATAACAATGACAATAATCACCATACAGGGGATCCAAGATAATGCAAAACCAAGGGTGGGGTGGAGCAGGACGTACTGTATACTCATAATATCAATTCTACAGGTGAGTAATCACAGAATTGTATTATTCTTAGTATACAGTACGTCCTGCTCCAAAGGTAATACTTACACTTGGGACATCCAATAGCAGTGTCCATAACGTAGGGTGGGATCCCCAACAAAAAGGTAACAGCAGACAGTTTAAACCACTGCCGCCTGCAGAACCTTGTGGCAAAAACAGCATCAGCTGAGGCCCTAACATCAACCTTGTAAAACTTTGAAAAGGTATGAACAGAAGACCAAGTAGCGGCCTTGCAAACTTGTTCAACAGAAGCCTGGTGCTGGAAGGCCCAAGAGGCACCAATAGCAAGAGTGGAATGAGCAGTAAGGCGGAAGGGAGGATTCTTCCCCTTAGCAGAATAGGCCTGAATCACAGCCTGACGAATCCACTTGCTAATAGTAGACTTGGCAGGAGCCAAACCCTTCCTGGGACCAGAAGGGACCACAAAAAGAGCATCAGTTTTCCTGAAAGACGCAGTGGCCACCAGGTAGTACTTCTGACACCTAACCACATCCAAGGAATGCAAAACCCTCTCCTTAGCGTTGCTAGGATTAGGGCACAAGGAAGGAAGAACAATGTCCTGATTCAAATGAAAAGCAGACACTACCTTAGGCAGAAAATCTGGTTTAAAGCGGAACACCACCTTGTCCTGGTGTCTCTCATAGTAGGGGGCTGGATTGAAAGCGCCGCCAACTCAGACACACGCCTAACAGAAGTGATAGCCACCAAAAAGACAACCTTGAGAGTAAGAATGACCAAAGCAGCGTCCTGCAGAGGTTCAAAGGGAGCACCCTGCAAGGCAGACAAAACCAAGTTTAAATTCCAAAAAGGCACCATGGGCTTACAAGGGGGACGCACATGAGTAACCCCCTGGAAAAGTCTTGATCAAAGGATGCTGAGCAAAAGACTTCTGGAAGAAAACAGACAGGGCAGAAACCTGACCCTTCAGAGTACTGAGTTGGAGCCCCAACTCTAAACCATGCTGTAAGAACTCCAGAATCCTGGGAATAGAGAACACACGACAGGGAAGAGACTTAGACTCACACCAGTCAATGTAGGCACGCCATACCCTGTAATAGATGGAAGAAGAAGACTTCTTCCTAGCCTTTACCATGGTATCAACCACCGAGGCAGACAAACCTTTTTCCATCAAGATGGAGGTTTCAGCAGCCAGGCCGTCAAAGCCAGAGTTTGTAAATTGGGATGGCGTAAGGGGCCCTGAGTGAGCAGATCTGGCACCCTGGGTAGAACGTACTGATCTACTGCCAGCTGCACCACGTCTGCGAACCACACTCTTCTTGGCCACCTGGGGGCCACCAGAATCACTGGTCCCCCGTCCAGAGCAATCTTGCGCAGAACCCTGCACCGCAGAGGGAATGGAGGAAAGACATACAGGAGCTGAAAGTCCTGCCATGACATGGATAGAGCATCCGTGGACAAGGCCAGAGGATCCTGAGACAGGGAGACAAAGGCCGGGAGCTTGTGGTTGTGATGGGATGCAAACAGATCCACATCTGGTAGACCCCAACGGTGACACAGGGATTGGAAAACCCTGTTGCAGAGGGACCATTCTCCCTGACGAGAGGCCCCCCTGCTCAGAGAGTCTGCCAGGAGATTCTCTGCCCCCGGGATGTACACAGCTGATATGCATGGAACATTGGCCTCCGCCCAAATCAGAATCCGAGATGCTCCGGGTCCCTCCCCGATGATTGATGTAGGCAACTGCCGTCCGGTTGTCCGAGTGCACCTGAACAGGCAGACCCCGAAGGTGATGGCTCAACTGAGCCAGAACCAACCTGATCGCCCGCAGCACCAAGACGTTGATAGGTGTGTGGGCCTACTGAGGGCCCCACCTCCCCTGGAACCGCAGGGACTTCCAGAATCCCCCCCATCCCAACAGACTGGCATCCGTGGTGACCGTCTCCCAGGAGGGGGCAAGAAAGGATCTGCCCCCCAGCAGGTTCCTGGAGTCCAGCCACCTCGAGAGGGACTGCCTGACCAGGGGGGGAAAGCACACAGTGTCCAGGGACACTGGGTACTTGTCCCATACTGACAGAAGGTGAAGTTGTAGAGGCCTCAAGTGGAACTGAGCATAAGGCACCGCCTCGAAGCACGCCACCATCAGGCCCACCAGCTGCATCCCCTGCCTGATGGAGGGATGGTGACACAATAGCAGGGACCGGGCCTGCGCAATCAGAGCGTTCACCTTCTGTTGAGGAAGGAAGATCCTTGCTTGAACTGTATCCAGAATCATTCCCAGGAATGGAGTAACCGAGGAAGGAGACAGAGAGGATTTGGGGTGATTGATCACCCAGCCGAAAGACTCCAGGGTGGACACCACCAGCTGAGTGTCCAACTCTGCCTGATGTAGAGACTGGGAGGTGATGAGAATGTCACCCCAGCCAGCACCTTGGTGAACACCCTGGGAGCTGAAGTGAGACCAAAGGGCAATGCCACAAATTGGTAGTGTTGATCTTCCAATGCAAACCTGAGGAATCTTTGGTGACCTGGAAACACAGGAATGTGAAGATAAGCATCTTTGATGTTCACAGACGTCATGAAATCCCCTGGGCGCAGGGAACTGATGGCAGAGCGCAGTTTCCATGCGAAAGCGCCTGCTCCTGACAAATTTGTTGAGGATCTTCAAATCCAAGATGGGCCTGACTGACCCATCCTTTTTGGGTACTGTGAAAAGGTTGGAATAGAAGCCCTTGCCTTTTTCTCTTAAAGGGGCCTTGCAAATGACCCCCAGCTCCAGGAGGCTTCGCACAGCCTGAACTAGATCTTGAGCTGAGACAGGGTCCTGAGGAATCCGGGATATGATGAATCTTGGGGGGGGGGGAGACAGGCAGCAAACTCCAGACGTGAGCAAAGTGCTGCAGCCGTCCCCCCACCCGGATGGGCGAGGGCGCCCCATCATGCCTGAGGGGGCTTGGGAGCGGACTTGGGCTTAGAGCCCCAGGAGGAGCCAGGACGACCACGTCCTCTGCTCCTACCCCAGGAGTCTCCTAGGGCCCCAGTGAAGAAAACCCCCCTCCCTTGTCTAGCACCACGGTAGGGGGGTGAAAAGGAGCCCTGACCCCGAAAGGGCCGAGACTGCCGCCTGCGCTGGGGCAACCTACTTCCTTTAGCAAAAAGGTCCAGACGGTCCCCAAACAGGCGTAGTCCTTTGAAGGGAAAACCAGTAAGTGAGGGCTTTTTTTTTTTTTTTTGCAGCGTTGTCAGCAGCCCGCTGGCGCAGCCAAACCGAGTGGCGTATAGCCACCACCAGGGCAGAAGTTCTGGCACACATTCTAATGGTGTCATCCAAGGCAGAGAGGACATAATTTACAAAGACATCACAGCTAGATATTGCATTAAACACATCAGGAGGCAAATCATCAGGGGCACCATCAAGGACACTTCTGATCAGGGACCTAAGAGCCACGGATGTAATGGCCGAGGCACAGACCGGACGAAGCGCTGTCCCCACAATAGCAAAGGCATGGGATGCCAGTTGGTCAATGCGCCGGTCCTCAGCATCCCGCAGGGTAGTAGAGTCAGGGGAGTGCATGACAGAGGTGTTAGACAACCCTAGAATAGGGGCATTCACCTCGGGAGGGGATGACCAGCACTTAACCACATCAGCGGGAAAGGGATACTTTTTGTCCCAACTTTTAGGTACGCCGGGAAGTCTACTGGGACGTTCCCACTCCTTAAAGTGGACCAACACCCAGGATTTTGACTATCCTGGGTTTTGGTCCACTTCGGCGGGGCACCCCGATCGGGGGTGCCCCGCTGTGTGAAACCCCCCAGAAAGCCCCAAAATCTTACCTGTCCCCGCTCCCACGTGACTGGACGGTCCAATCCCCGCCAACGTCCAGGCGGGGATCAGGAACGTCCAAGCGGCTGCCGCCGCCACCGCCTCCCTCGCGTCACTTTCGGCGCGTGCGCGCCCCCGCCGGCCATTCGCAGACGGCCGGCGCGGGCGCGAGCACGCCTACAGGGGCGCGAGGGAGGCGGCGGCGGCCGGCCGCCGCCGAAGATCAGGTAAGGTGTTTGGGGTTTTTTTGGGGGGTTTCACCCCGCGGGACATCCCGATCTCGGATGTCCCGCGAGGTGGGAGGTGATCGGCCCGGGAATCTTATAGATTTCCGGGCCGATCACCTCTCGGTGTTGGTCCACTTTAAGCACGAGATTATTGAAATGAGCTTGCTCGGGAAATTCTAAACATGATCTAGCAGTATGAAAAAGCTCCCCTTTTGCCTAAGAGCCGCAGCAGGGGGAGAGATGGACAGAACCTCAAAAATCTGGGCCAGCAATCTGTCAGTATCATCCGGGGCCCAGGGGTCAGAGCCAGAATCATCATGACCCCTGGGTCTCTCATCAGATGACCCCGAATCGGAGAACAGCTCCCCTTCGTCCGAGGGGGTATAGCCACATAAATGCAAAAACTCATCAGTTTCCATAGGGAAAAGAGTGACATCAGGTGTTAAGTGCCACTTTTTTGCAGTGGCCTTACGCGCCAGGGTATTAGCAATCAACTTCTCGACGCTAGCAAGTCTAGCAGACACATCAGGCTGAGAGTCCCCACTTGTATTCAAGTCATGGGGAGTGAAACTCGGGGGAGTAGGTGAAGTGAAACGAGGTGCAGGCTCAGCCACAGGAAGGCCAGATTGCGGCGCTAGCACCTGCTGGGCGCAAGGTACACAGACCCGTGCATTGTCACCGCTAATAGGTGAGACCCCACAAGCTACACACAGCCGGGCTTGTCCCAAAGGAACCCCGGTCACATTATCCTGAGATGCCTCCATATGGTGATTACAAGGCACAATATGCCAGTAGGGATTAATGCTATAAAGCAACCATGGATGCCCCAATAACCCGCTAGGGAAGTGGGAGTAATTACACTAGGCCACACAAGTAAAAATTAACAGAGGGCCGGGAGAAGCCAAAGGATTTGCCCGTCTGAAAGACACAATGAAAGTGGGCCGTAAGCAGACGCGAGGGCACTTATGGACCGCGGTAGGTAGAGACACAGGAGCCCACAATCAGACAAAATGGCTTCAGTATACCTCGAGGGGCGGGCCAGTGCGAGCCATGACGCGGAGCACGCCAGAGCCAGGCCCCGCCCCCCCGAAGAGCGCGAAGCCAACCAGACAAGCAGCCAATGACGGTGCGAGAGCGCCTGAGGTAACGCCGCCACCAAGCGCGCAACAATATGAAAAAAGAGCGTGCGCGGCGGCGACGGTAATGACAATAGTAAAGAAAAAGCAAGTCAGCGCAGCAGCTGACACAGCATAAATAAAGTCAAAGGCACACAAACACATATAATGTACACACCCCCCCCCCCCTTTTTTTCCCCCGAAGACTACAGGGAGAATGGAACGGCCCATCTATATAGGACCCACCGATATACGGGGCATGGGCCAATAGTGCGGGAGGGGCATCCCATAGAGGCTCACCATAAGCCTATACCGCCTACCCTTTGGTGGGGGACTGCGGTGGAGCAGCACTCCTAAAGCACTCATGGTGCTGCCTACCGTCACTCGACCAGCGCAGCCAAGGCTGGGAGGCACATAACTAGTGGAACGGGTGGGAATAGTCCTACAGGGCCGCAGGCTAATAGCCGCGCTCACCTGCGAGAAGAGAGAGCCATATTCTTGTCTTTCGCAGTGGCACTGCAGAGAAATTCTGGGGATTTGTGGGAGGTCCCCGGGTATTTGAGGGGCTGGGAGGAGCCTGTTTTCTATGTCTCTGCAGTACAGCGCCATCTGGCGGAGGATAACCCAATTGTAAGTATTACCTTTGGAGCAGGACGTACTGTATACAAAGAATATAAAGGACTTTTGCTGCATTTGTGGGACAGTGAGAGGTTTGAGTTGGTCTACCGGTCCTTGGGCAGGTCTCTCTTATAACATCGTGGAACCTGGCTGAACAGCCTTCCAGCAGAGGCACCACTGAGACAAAAGACAGATCCGACTCCCACCTCGTAGAAGTGAATGGTATTTGATTTCCTGCTTTGCAATTTAAACTCAAGCACCTAACTGGCCCTCGTTCACAGCAGTATTTTGTCAAGAAAGAGAGAGAGATGCAATTTTGCATTCTAGGCTGGAGGTGGTCGCAGAGACAAGGCTGCCCATTATGGTCTATGGGTGTCTAGAATTAATTTGTACACGGCACCTCCAGCCAGCTGAGACCCAGAAGTTGTGGTTTCTGGCTTCAGTTACGGGGCCTGCAGGAGAGCAATCAGCACTATGGCACTGGGTGAAAGGGAGCCTCATGCCTCCTATGGCACCACTGATCTGAGTCTGTAGGAAAAGTACTGTATTTTCTGCTCCATAAGGACATTCCCCTCCAAGGTGGGGGGTGGGGATGTCTGTGCATTTTATAGGGAGAATGTAATGGGTTAGTTCCCTGCCGCCACACACACACTTTTAATCTGACCGTACTTTCCAGCGTTGCTCTAGCACTGGTTTCCGAACAGAAGGTGGGCGTGGCCTATACACCCACCCATTGCTCAGAACCAGTGCCAGTAAAATACAGTGGGTGGCAGGCAGGCGGGAGGAGGTGTGTGTTGGGTGACTCTGGCTGTAATGGGGGACATGGAAGGGGGTCATCATGCTGCCTGCAATGGGGGGCATTCTGCACGCTGCCTGCAATTGGGGGAAGCATCTTGCACATCTGCCTGCAATTGAGGGGGGGGGCATTCCGCACGTCTGCCTGCAATTGAGGGGGGGGGGGGCATTCCGGACGCTGCCTGCAATTGAGGGGGGGGGGCATTCCGGACGCTGACTGCAATTGAGGGGGAGGGCATTCCGGACGCTGACTGCAATTGAGGGGGAGGGCATTCCGGACGCTGACTGCAATTGAGGGGGAGGGCATTCCGGACGCTGACTGCAATTGAGGGGGAGGGCATTCCGGACGCTGACTGCAATTGAGGGGGAGGGCATTCCGGACGCTGACTGCAATTGAGGGGGAGGGCATTCCGGACGCTGACTGCAATTGAGGGGGAGGGCATTCCGGACGCTGACTGCAATGGGGGGAAGGGCATTCCGGACGCTGACTGCAATGGGGGGGGAGGGCATTCCGGACGCTGACTGCAATGGGGGGGGGGGGGGGGAAGGGCATTCTGGACGCTGACTGCAATGGGGGGGAAGGGCATTCCGGATGCTGTCTGCAATGGGGGGAGGGCATTCCGGACGCTGACTGCAATGGGGGGAGGGCATTCCGGACGCTGACTGCAATGGGGGAAGGGCATTCCGGACGCTGACTGCAATGGGGGAAGGGCATTCCGGAGGCTGACTGCAATGGGGGAAGGGCATTCCGGAGGCTGACTGCAATGGGGGAAGGGCATTCCGGAGGCTGACTGCAATGGGGGAAGGGCATTCCGGAGGCTGACTGCAATGGGGGAAGGGCATTCCGGAGGCTGACTGCAATGGGGGAAGGGCATTCCGGAGGCTGACTGCAATGGGGGGAGGGCATTCCGGACGCTGACTGCAATGGGGGGAGGGCATTCCGGACGCTGACTGCAATGGGGGGAGGGCATTCCGGACACTGACTGCAATGGGGGGAGGGCATTCCGGACACTGACTGCAATGAGGGGAGGGCATTCCGGACACTGACTGCAATGGGGGGAGGGCATTCCGGACACTGACTGCAATGGGGGGAGGGCATTCCGGACGCTGACTGCAATGGGGGGGAAGGGCATTCCGGACGCTGACTGCAATGGGGGGGGGGGGAAGGGCATTCCGGACACTGACTGCAATGGGGGGAGGGCATTCCGGACACTGACTGCAATGGGGGGAGGGCATTCCGGACACTGACTGCAATGGGGGGAGGGCATTCCAGACACTGCCTGCAATTGCGGGGGGGGGGGGGGGGCATGCGTCACACTGCATTTTGCAGGTGGGAGGTGCCACACATTATCCGTAAAGATGTAATGTAATGGGGAGATTTTGCACACTCTCTGTAATAGGGTTATTAGGGGGGGGGGGGGACTCAGCACACTATTTGATTCAGAATATTATTTTTTTCTTATTTTCCTTTTCTAAACCCTGTGCGCAACTTATGTAGCAAATGCGGTAACTCCTCCTGAAAAAGCCAGGCTGTGCCGAGAGCTAGTTCTCTGGTTGTCAAGTTACATAGGCAAAACTAAATTGTATGGGGCAAAGCTACTGTACAGCAATGGAATAAGTGAAGCAAAGTTTTTAAAATAATAGTATTAAGGTGTCCCTTACTTTGTATCCTGAAGGCTGTTTCCGCTGTATATGTACATGCGTTTCACCATGGCTCCGTGGGGTATCTGAAGTGATGCCAAACCATGGGCAAAGTTGGGCTTTAAAAGCAAGAACAACAACATTTTGTATCTACACTAGACTAACCAACAGGGTCCAGTAAAAACAACATACACTATGCTGAATAATACATCTATATGACCTAAACCAGGATGGTTCTTAGCTAATGGTGCTGCGACATTTACATACAAAGGATTTGGGTTATAGAGCCAAGCCTGCCTGCAGTGGTAACAGTGTGTTACTGCTCACTACAATGCTACTAGCCCGTATTCTGTGCTGCCACCTTCCCCTTGCCTCCACGAGGGGACACTCACTTTGTGTGTTTCTGAGCCCCAACATGAGAAGTCCAAGCCAGCCAGATGATATACGTGCCTGACGCCAATGATACAATCCAAAGTTTCTCTCTTCTGCAGAGCCTCTGACGCTTTCTCTTGGAAAGTGGCAGGCCACTCATCTGCTCAGAGAACCTTTGTATAGCACATGTGTGGGCCGAGGCCGCACTAAGCTATAACTTTAGTGGTGTGAGCACCAGTCATTGACCGGCTCAGGCACACCCCTTGCTACAGGCTGCATTTGGCTCTATTCGATCCGGAGCCTAAAATGATGAAAGGGGCTGAGGAAGGCAGATTGGCAGCAGTAGGAGAGGTGAGTTTTTATGTGTGATCTAAGGGGTTTTACACACAGCAGGGCATACCAAATTGCAAGGATCAAAACACGGGATAATCAAAATCCCAGGTTTTGGTCCACTTTAAGGGAGCAAGCAAGAAACAAGGACAGAAGTTACCAATGAGGTCACTGACAGGCTGTTGGGTTTTTCTACGATGTAAGGCTGTAAAATGTCATACCAAACAATAAGTGTAATATAAAGCTTTTATTAACCTCCCTGGCGTTCTGATTACATGTGCAATTTTGTGCACAAAGCATTACCATGACTTTAAATCTGCCGCCCAGTTCCGCCCCCATGAGCCTCTGCGGCTCACAGAGACGGAACCAGGAAGTCAGACGGACGCAGCTGCCGGGGCTCTCACCTGCGATCACAGCGGGGACATGGCTGGATCGCAGGGAAAAGGTAAGGAGACTGCTCCTCTGCCTAATCTACCCCGAGCGTGACTCGGGGTTACCGAGTTACCGCAACGAAAATTAACCCCGAGTCACGCTCGGGAAGACCGCCAGGGAGGTTAAACAAAGGAAAATTAACACACAGACCACACAATCATACTATACAAGACAAAGTTAAAAACAACTGCATTTTCCCCAGATTATCGAACATCATTACATATCCATAAAAGCAACCACATAATGGCAATTTTCAATAACACCTCTACCTCTCTAGGAACTGAGCACCCCCAAATGTCCCACAGATATAGATTAAGGGGGGGGAATCTATTCAATCTAGTTTGTGCCGGCGCAAAGCTAACCATAGAATACTAAGATCTACACCATCAAAACACCCTAATGCAACAACATAAAGTGACAAGTGCTAAACTCATGTGCTGGGTAGTGCAGTAAAGCAAAAACATGTCTTTGCTGCATTTTCCCCCTTGTTATCCCACCTAGGAACGGCTGTGCTGTCACTGTTATGGTCTGGTAACTTTTGCACCTTATTATAATTCTCTTAAGAGGTTTACTTATATTTGCACTTAGCACTTTTTGTGTCCTTAAACTATAGAATATAGAAGGCTGGTATATGTTATATGTATATGCATGTTCTCATATGGGGTTATAATTGTGTATTTATTGCTGTTTTGCACTACCCAGCACATGGGTTTAGCACTTGTCATTTATGTTGTTGCATTAGGGTGTTTTGATGGTGTAGCTCTTAGTATTTTATGGTTAGCTTTGCGCCGGCACAAACTAGATTGAATAGATCCCCCCCCCCCTTACTCTATATCTGTGGGACATTTGGGGGTGTTCCGTTCCTAGAGAGGTGTTATGTTATTGAAAATTGGTATTATGTGGTTGCTTTTATGGATATGTAATGATGTTTGATACCCTGAGGACGGCTCACCGCCGAAACGCGCGTATTACAGAGTGGGACAAGGAGTTACCACTCCAACTTCTAATCTTCTCATCTAAGCAACCATCGATTCCACTTCAAACTTGACACAGCGGATATCATCAATTACGGATAATAAAGGATTTTATGTATACCACAGACAATAGAGCGAGAGTGGACTTTTTATATTCATTTTACTCCTCCCCGCCAATGCAAGCACAGCTCACTCACTCATCCCAACGTTTCGGTGTTCACTCACATTGAACACCACAGGGCGCTTTACTTTGGAGGATTGTTGGAGCCAACACTCCCTCACTGACCCTTATCTTTTTCCCCATTCCTATTCCCATTATATTTTTATTGGCGCTCCTTTAAGCTTTTTAAATCAAATAAAGAAATCACACTTTACTTCAAGGTGTGTTTATTGAGAGTTGGAAGATCCAACTAAAGATGATCTAAAACCAGCACAATTAAGGTTTGCTTTATATCTGGACTTAAAAGTGTGTTTGAAGGTAAAAATCAACCACCAATTCATCTAAGGATTATCCAGACGTCCAGACACCTGAAAGCATAACCAAATAAAAGGGATCTTCACACTGCGGTTTTGCACTTACCTGAGACACACACCATCAGAGGCCCTGGGAAGGTTACGAACCCCCGGCCGCGGCGGTAAGTGCCCAAACAAAACCATTGTTTCATAATATTGTACTACATTAATATCTTGCCTTTTGTGGATGATATAAGCAGTTATATATGAAATTATTATTCTGCTAGTCATATACTGATAAATCGGTACTAGAGTTTACCCTGGCAGATATATCAACACATCAGAGAATATCTGTCCTGTGTGGATAATTCATATATCCTTGACTAGGCAGAGCATTATTTCTGAAACGTGGTTCAAGCGCGCCTAAACCAATTCCAAACAAGGTTTTACCTCAATTGAGGCATTCCCAAGTACGGTATTGGCTCTGTTTCATAATGATGTTTGATAATCTGGGGAAAATGCAGTTGTTTTTAACTTTGTCTTGTATAGCATGATTGTGTGATCTGTGTTTTAATTTTCCTTTGTTTAATAAAAGCTTTACATTACACTTATTATTTGGTGCTCCTTTTGAGGTGGATGTGGCATGGTAGTCCACAGTCTCTCTTGTTTTTCTGTAGCCTGTAGATTCGCAGTGAGCACAGTTGCAAATAGTGGTGCACCCCCCCCCCCCCCGTGTTTGCTGTAAAATGTCCCTTAAGAAACATTGAGATCCCCTACGCATATATAATATAAAATAGGCTAATCATTGTGCCAGGGAAAGCAGAGCCACCTACCTACCTCATACTTAGGTGCCTCTGTCCACGAATCCAGTTGAAAAGAAAAAGAGAGCCCTCGAAAGTTGAGGTGGAAAAGCTGCTCAGCTGAGTTATAGACTGAAATGAACACAGACCGGCACATAGGTTTCACTCATCTTACATGAAGTACAAAACCCAATAAGGAAACAATTTAAAGGAGCACTAGCGAGAAAAGTGGCCCAATGATAAAAAGCCAGATAAATATTCTGGACGGCAGGAGGAGAGGTCACTTATACACCCACTATCAAGAAATATCCAGCCAGGCTTTTTTTTAATTTAATGGAATCAGAGGTAACCCCTGGATTTTATTCTTACCACAAGCTTGGCAGGAGTTTTATTCAGTTAAGGTGTGAAAGCGACCACTCCTCTCATTAGCCGAAGTGTTTATATTGATTTTTAAAATTACACAATTTGTGTTCCTTAAAAAAAAAAAAAACAAAAAAAAAAACAAAAAAAAAAACTGTTCTTACCGCCTGGGTGTGTAGCCCCAAATGACTGATCAATCTGCTCTATGGTGGGAGCAATGGCCTGCGAGTTGAAATGAACCCCACTGTAACAAAATTGAGGGAGAGCTTTGTTACTGGACAGACATACACAGAAACATGAGGTAAAACACAAAAGAAGATGATGAAGTAAAGAGCCATCAGGGAAACATATATAGGTCCATCTATAGGCAAAAAGTTCTCATGGACCACACACTCTTTTAGAGTGCTTTAAACAGCAACATTCTCTTGCTTGGCTTTATTACTACAGGTACTGTATATCATGAGAGATGTGAAAGCACAAAGTGGGACTTCCAGCTCAGACCCTGGAGCCCACCAACTCAGCCGCTCGACAGATACACCAAATATTATTAGTTACAAAAAGACTTTATTTAATGGCCCAAATCTATCTTAAAAACAATTAAAAACATAGTTGCTGGCAGGGGTGTATAATGGACTACTTTACAACATATTAAGTTAATCCTAATGCATTGTGTACAAAAATCAATATTATCACAAGATATGAATTATCAAAAATGATCAAAATTTATTTATATATGCCCATGAGTTTTTCCAGGAAATTGTGCAAATAGTCTGTGCTGAAAAAGCCTCAAAAAGGAGGAAAAGTGCGCATAGTACTAGCTAGGATCAAGGAATAGAAGGTCAAATATGGCCAAAAAGTGTATATCAATAAAGGACCATGATAACCATGATCTAAAGTGCAGAGTGCAAGAAAGTGCAAAGTGCTGTGAGCAGCAGAGAACTTCAGGGCATATACAATAAAGCTATTAACACAAATAACGCTAACTTAGAAAAATACCAAAAATATCTAAAAGCAATCTACATTACCACATAATATGAGGTCCTAGTTCACCACCATGTCCAGCATGCCCGTACCGCTGACGCGTTGCGTGGCAATTGATTTCTGCCACTTCATCAGAGTGTGTTTGGGTACTGTCTGTCCTGCTTAAGTATCCCCCATAATTATCTCTAACAGGATAACCTGATGGTTTCCCGCCCGACATTAATATGAAGTAAGGGCGGAAGTGGAAATGACGAGCACCAGACTGTGGTTACTGCCATGATGAGTGAGGGCACACATAATCGTATAGTGTCTCCGTGGGTCGCTGCTGGATCTGAGTTTGAATAGACCACCCAGTAGGGCGGAATCATAAATATGCCTCAGTGGTGTGCGCATATTACTTTGTTGAAAGTAACAAGCGCGTCAGTGTATGCGCTCCTATTGGCGCACGCGCATGCGCGCATAGGTCTCCCCACCGCCATGGTGATGCGGTGGGGTTACCGACGCGCCCAAAGCGTGCGCGTTCCTGGTCATGAGTGCACGCGTGCCTGCCGTCAAACCGTGCGTGCGCATCAGGTCCAGCCCCCAGACACTGTATATGAACAGTGCTGGAGCCGGCTGTACGGCGCGCACGCGCACTCGAGCCAGCCAGTGACACGCTGGTACTATGTGATACAAGGCTGGTGCTCCGGGGGTGTGACAGGCAGTGGCAACATATCTATGTACAAAGACTACAACTAAAAACTATAAGGCTCCTAACTATGTATCAAAAAATAATGTCTACATCTATGGTCTAGCTAGAATATTGCAATTACACTATTGAGTAAGGAGATAATGGAACTGGGTATCCATTCAACCTGGTAATAGCAAAAAAATATATATATGATAGATGTGAAAGATAGCAGCTGCTCAGCCAGTTTATACCTGACCTGGGTGGGGGATGGGAGCATAGATAACACTTAAAGGTGCCCCAGCACTGTCCGCCAGCAAAAAAAATCCTAGTTTCCATTTTGGTTTGGTTTTTCCTAGGCTGTTTTAGCGGTTTTGATCTGCTTGAAACTTTGCACGTTTGATCTGCTTTATAGACTTTACAGTCATAGTCAGGGCCAGCTACAGAGAATTTACGTAGCTGCCTCGCGGACCATTAAGTGCCAGCTACTTAGATTCTATGTAGCTGGAGTTTCCCCTATGTTGTGGCCAAAAAAATAAAATAATAAAAGCTCCGTCTGGGATCTAGTGCTGGGGGTTTCTTCTTCCCTCGGGGACAAGAAGTCAGAGGCCTGGAGTGATCAGCGGAAGACGGTAGCAGGGCAGGGGACTCCGATCCCCTGGCCTGCAACAGTCTTCCACCAATCAATTCAGGCTGTCAGTGATCGGAGCGGGACACATCAATTGGCAGGGGCGGACTGGGGTTAAAAGATGGCCGAGGACTTTTTGGGGCACACCAGCCCTGCTGTACTGTTCCTAGCCCAGTATAGTAGCTTCATGTCACATTAAGTACATATACAGTATATAGACCATATTTTAGCTACATAAGGCACACCCAGGGTTTAGAGGACAAAAACAAGAAAAATCAAATATTCTGCACCGAATGGTGTGCTAAAAATCCCCTCGAAACCACCTCATTACAGGCAGCGGGGTATCCCAATTCGGGAGGACCCAGGAGAGAGTCAGGCCAAGTGGGTTTTGTTCTGCTTTAAGCGTTAACGCCTAGAGGGAAGGAAGAGGCCTTGTGAAAGGAGGGTGGCAGGTCCGATTCTTGGCCATAACAAATAAATAAAAAAGGGCATTTAACACACTTTATATGGTTGTTGTGTGTGATGACAACCCAAATGTACTGTACCCGGGTGGTACCTAAGATATTCAGATAATAAAAAGTGGTTAAAAAAAAAAAAAACTCCTGCTCTAGATTATATTCTATAGAATGGGCAAATGGATGGTCATCACCCTCTGCAGTTTTTTTTCTGAATAACCTAGATGGTCCTATAGAAATCTATGCCCCTGCTACTTAATTTACTGTGAAGCATATAGAGAGAGCCATTACATGCCCAACTAACCAACTATCCACAGTGAGGTATAAGCCAGGAAAAGATTAAGGAAACTAGCAGCTAAGGCTACTTTCACATTAGGGCATTTGCAAGCTCCTAGTAGCCCCAAAAAGAGAAAAGCACAACTAATTGCTTGAAGAGCATGTTCAAAACAACAGCTTTTACATTTATGGAGTTGTCATGATGAAATGATGGCCCCTTTTTCCATATTTTCAGAAAATAACCAAAAATAGTGCTATTCCAGGAGGTTTTGTCCCCTACTCCCTGCCACAACAAATCACTACTATTTATTTAACTGGTGAAATAAACCCAGTTCTGAAGTCACAACAACTATGAGCATTATCCCAAATAGTGTCATACCAACCCAGCAGATATGCCCTCTGGCTTATACCAAATGCCAATTAACTCTTATGGAAAATCCTTACTAATCCATTTGGTTAATGAGGCTCTCAATTACTTAAAATTACTAGCTGTCCCTCCTCTACCTAACTACCTGTCCTGAAATAGACCATTATTATATAATTTCTCTGTCCCTGTCACTCACTGCAGCTACAGCCTCTCCCTGTCTAACATACCTAGCTGTAACAGTGCTGGGACGTGCGACACCCCCTATTATACATCGGGGTCATGTGTCCTGCCTGGCCAATCACAGCCATCACAGGGCATGGCAATCAGCAATCACATGATTTTGCTGTGGTTGCTACGGGGTAAAATCTGGTTGATGGGTTGCTTTTCTGTTCAGCTGATCCTGAACACAGACTTTTGGCGGAAGTCTGCGTTCGGGTCTGGGGACCCAAACCATGGATGTTTGGCATGTCCATATTTAATAGGGAATGCATCACCAGCTGATCGGTTTGGATTCTATTTGATCAACAACTGGTGGGTCAGGACTCTATCTGATCACCAGCAAGTAGAATCTGACATATGGGCGCCAGAATGGCACAGCAAGGCCAACAAAAAAACTATAAAGAAATTGGAACTATATTATAAAATTGATTGTGGTGGAAAATAGATGCCCCCCTGCGCATTGCCCTCCAGAACGCCAGCAATTCTTAAATCTTCCTCAATCAGGAATGCAGCCCCATGTGCGAGGATCGAGGAAGAGGTAAAAACTGCAGGCGTTCTAGGGGGAAACAAGAATTCTGGATGCCCCCCTGGATCCTGTTTGAATGGGGCCAGACCAACACTTGTTAGCTGGGAAATGGGTGTTGGTCTGCCTTTATTAAGGTGTGGATCTCACAAACAATAAATCAGCCGACAAAAAGTCCGTACGCTCGTTCAACAGTTGTTGCAGTCGATTTATCTGCTTGTACAAATGGGCCAAAAGTAAGAGGCTTCAAATGGAAAAGAACATCACAACATATGTTAAGACACAAGTAATAATTAGAAAAGGATACATGAGTAGATCAGAAGCCAATTTAAAAGGGATACTGCAGGAAAGTCATTGTGTCTGGCTACATTTGGAACTGTACTAAACCGTTTTCTGTTTTTAAATTAAGGAAGAAATGACAGCGATATCAAGGTTTACAGTTTCAAATTATGATATCTCTTTTGAAATATGTGGGCGTGGACTTTGCTGTGCGGTGCAGCATAATTCGCATAATGCGCGTGGTCTGTAATGCACAGGTATTCTCATAAACCTGGCTGTTCTCCCTCTCTCCCAGTGCCCACAGCCTGATGTTCAATAGTTAAGGGAGCAGGTTCAGGCTCTATTGTCTTGTTCCAAGGCTGTTATTGTGACACCTAGTCACAACTAGAAGCACACAGGAAACCTAGGGCGATACAAATGCTAATTAGGTGTGGTGGTGACTGAAGCACTAAGTAGACAATAAGGTAATTCATATGCTAATTAGGGTCACCACAGGCAAGTGGGGGGGCATGGAGGTGGAATGGGAACTGGATGTAATAGTTAAGTGCTCGTTTTTGTGGAGCTGACAAACAGAGTTGGAGCTATAGACCACCACCCTAGTCCTAGGATTGGTGGTCTATGGCGAATATTCAGGGGTGTTCCACTACTCTTTGGGTTGTTTCTACTTCCAGGAGCAGCTGCGTTCTGACAGGAAGGGAGAGGGCAGCCATGATGAGATGAGCTGCTGAATGATAGTTTACGCACTTTGCCTACAGAATCCCTTTGAGTGGTTAAAAAAACACTTGACAAAATGTACTTACCAATATTTTAACTTTACTTTTGTCAAATCATAGACTTCTATCACCTGATTTAAAAAACAAGAATATTAAAATTGTACAATGAACCAGCACTTCCCCCTTCCCTTCCCCTTATCTAGAAGCCACTTACCTTTAACCTTTGATTAAAAGCATCAAACAGCAGTTTGATCCCGTCCTGAGTGAGGCTAAGGATGAGGTCATGATTCAAGGGACACTGGAAAAGAAGCCCAGATCCCCAGTGTAAGATTTCTGTAATACTCCACCAAGCCTGCTTAGTTTCACCAGCAAGGACCAGCATGGGTTAACTTCATAATGCATGAAAGACAAATGACAGAGCAAGCAAAACCCACAGCATCCATCAGGAGAACAAACAAAAACATTTTCTCATTCCTATTCCTGCATGAGACACACACACAGCAAAGCAAACAGTGATCTAAACTGTAATTTCAAGGAAATTCAAGATTCAAAGAGCATTAACTTAAAATAATAAACTAAGCCAATGCAGGGTTACAAGTGTTGCCCTGCAATTGCACAAACCAATAAAATCCAATGTTTTTGTTGTATTACTATTGCTCAATATAAAAAGAAAAAGCACAAATATCAGCTCAGGTAAAATAAATATTTGAGCTACAGCGGTCACAAACAGAAAACTCCTTCGTCCTAGTCGAACTTCCAGACACAAGAGGAAAACTACTAAAAATAAATGAGCCAAACATCTCTCCGGAGGATCCAATAAAATGGTACTTTGAATATAAACAGAAATGTCATGCTAGACTGTTACACTGTAAATCGGGGGTCCCTAACCTATACCTTGGGAGCAACATGCAGCTTGTGGGCAACTGCCATCAGTGGCGTGCTTAACCACCACATATACGCATGGGGCCCCCAGAGGCAGGGTCAGATTAGCAACTTTGCTGCGGCGAATGAGTGGTGCCATTTAACAAAATGCAGAGTGCACTGCAGATAGGAAGCCACTGTACAGTTATGCAAGATGATGTGACATCACAACAGCTAGCAAGCCAAATGGTGCAGAGTGGGCCACCAATTGCATCCCCGCTCACCTCTAGTTGGGGGCATGCCCAGGCCCGGGCAATTACAAATAGCTACCCTAAAGGTATAGCAAGGCCATGACCTGCGCATGCGTCACTGGAAGAGGGTTAGGTGAGTGGGTGCGGTGGTTTAATTGGGTTTCACACAGTGGGGCATCCTAGTTTGGGATGCCACAGGGAGTAAAAATTGGACAGCCATATGTGCAAGTATCGGACAATTCCCTATTGGAATTGGCTACTTCCGACAAGGTGCGTTAATACTGTATTTTGCTATACAAAATTGGTTTCTGATTAGGGCCCCCAAACACAACTTTGCATGGGGCCCCAGAAGAAGTTATAAGCCCATCCCTGACTGCTGTGTAGCTAAAGAGCTGTCGGAGGCTGATGTCAAATTGGGCGAATGTGCTGACTTACCCAACTTTGCAGCTTCCAGGCCCGTACTCTGTCTGACAGCTTCGCCTAGATGGACGCTGAGAAACCAAAATTGGGTCTGGAAATGGCAGAGACAGGTGAGCTGGCATGTTTTTCTGTCTGCCTACCTGACCTTTTGCAGGCTGGGAGGAGGGGGGGGCTTCCTCTGGCAAGAGCAAAAATGGTGTAAGGGATCCAAAACCCGGGAATCTGACTTTCATGGGTTTTGTTTCCTGCCCCTGGATGTCCCGCTGCATGAAACCCCTCCTCCTGCCACTTTCCGATGACGCATGTGTGGGCACTCGCCCAATGAGAGCTGCCTGCTACGACCGCATCATTCGGCAGGCGACTCGCATTCTAATGAATCTATTTGAATGGTTGGAGTGGGAAGGTGTGCACAATGCAGGGGGTGTGGCAGCGCGTGCGTTTTTTCTTGTGAGAAAAAAAAATGTATCCTGATTTTTTTTCCATTTTTAGCTGTGCACATTTTTAAATAATTTGCCCACCTAAAAATGGTGTGGAATTGCACTAAGAAAAAAAATATCGATAAAAAATGTTTTCTCACAAAAAAAACGTGCGAAAAAGTCATTTAACAGGCCAAAAAAGGGTACTTTTTGTCCCCACTAGTGCTAATCCGATGATAAGTAACTCACCTGAAGTGCTGCTCCCTCATCAGTCACAGAAGCATGCTTACGCCCTCTCTATTCACTACAATAGAGGGGGGAATGTCAGACCTCGGCACACTCCCACCATTGCAATGAAAGATAACCCGAGCCACCATTAATCAATCCGGACTCCATATATTGGCTCCAGACAGCATGGGATGCGGCAGGTCTGACCCAGAACTGACGAGCTGCACAGAACTAAAGATAAGTACACTTTGTTTTTTCTCACTTTTTCGGTCAGCCCTGGTGTCTAAAAGATTCCAGGGCTGGATGATTACCAATCCTTGGGGCATCGCTGGTGCCAAGCATTTCTGATAGGCTGGGGACGGGAGCGTGCTGTGGACCAAAGGGAGACCAGAATGCGGACGAACAGAGCCAAATGCCGTATATGTGCAAAATCTGTATATTCATTTTGTAGGAGCTGGGTAGTTCTGTGCGTACAGATGCAGTCTGTGCTATTAAATATATATAAATTAATATTCACTAATATGCAGGGTAAGATGGGCCACCAGACCACCAAAGGATACTTCGGAGAGCCACAGGAACTGACCAAGGCCCACCACCAAGGCAGTACAGAAGATCCAAAATTCACACAAAAAACAGCCTGTCTAAAAGTGTTATTCCTTCACTAAGTTACATTTTTAATTGGTAATTTAACACAAGATTTAATATTATATAAATCTAATAGTGTAAGAGTGGGCCCCATGGATACTTTTCTCTAGTGGGCCCAGGTGCCCCAGTCCAACCCAGTCGATATGTTAGCACCGACTATGGCTTGCGACTATCTTTCAGTGCGGAATGCGGCTCCCAAAGTAAAAAAAGTTTGCGGACCCTGCCCCGGACAGGAGTTGGGTAGTGGTGGGCAGCAGGTGAGGCGGAAAGTAGAGGGCAGGAGGTGAGCTGAGACGATGCTGGCAGTAGTGGGCAGGAGGGGAGCTAAAGTGAGGCAGGAAGTAGTTGGCAGGAGGTTAGCTGAGATGAGGCGGGAAGTAGTTGGCAGGAGGGAGCTGATGGGAGGCGGGAGGTAGTGAGGTGAGACAGGAAGTAGTGGGCAAGAGGTAAGGTGAGCTGAGGTGAGGTGAGGTGGGAAGTAGTGGGCAGGAGGCGAGGTGAGCTGAAGGGACGCAGGAAGTATTAGGCAGGAAGTAAACTGCAGAGAGGCGAGAAGTAGTGGGCAGAAGGTAAACTGAGCTTAGGCAGGAAGTAGTGGGCAGGAGGTGAAGTGAGCTAAGGTGAGCAGAGGGGAGGTGGGAAATAGTGGGCAGGAGGTAAGTTGAGCTGAGGCAGGAATTAGTGGGTAGGAGGTGAAGTTAGCTAAGAGGAGCAGAGGGGAGGCGGGAAGTAGTTGGCAGGTGGTTAGCTGAGTTGAGGCGGGAGGTAGTGAGCAGGAGGTGAGGTGAGCTGAGAGAAGGCGAGAAGTAGTGAGCAGAAGGTGAGGTGAGACAGGAAGTAGTGGGCAAGAGATAAGGTGAGATGAGCGAAGGCGGGAAGTAGTGGCCAGGAAGTGAGGTGAGCTGAGGTGAGGTGGGAAGTAGTGGGCAGGAGGCGAGGTGAGCTGAAGGGACGCAGGAAGTATTGGGCAGGAGGTAAAATGCAGAGAGGCGAGAAGTAGCTGGAAGAAGGTGAGCTGAGCTTAGGCAGGAAGTAGTGGGTAGGAGGTGAAGTGAGCTAAGGTGAGCAGAGGGGAGGTGTGAAATAGTGGGCAGGAGGGGAGGCGAGAAGTAGCGGGCAGAAGTGGGAGGCGAGAAGTAGAGGACAGGAGGTGAGCTGAGCTTAGGCAGGAAGTAGTGGGCAGGAGGTGAAGTTAGCTAAGAGGAGCAGAGGGGAGGCAGGAAGTATAGGGCGGGAAGAGAGGTAATCTGGGGGGTGGGGAGTTGTGAGCAGGAGGTGAGCTGAGGGGAGGCAGGAAGTAGTGGGCAGGAGGTAAGGCGGGCAGGGGTCAGTCAGAGGAACGTGAATTTGGCCAAGAGGGTAAAAGCTTAGATCAGCAGAGGTGGGTAGAGATAGGCAGAGGTTTTGGGGGCCGCATGTGGCTGTAATAGAGCAACAAAGAAGCGAGGGTTTGTGACGTGTAAAGAAAATACATGTTTTTCCAAATTCATAAAAATTGTAGCTGTTATGCTTATTAATGAGAAAACGTTCAATGGGGATGAATACTTTTGCAAGGCACTGTAACCTAAAAAGATTCAAACTAGATACTTTAAATAATATCATCTCAGGGTCTTCCCTTCTCCTGAGCAGCAGAACAGATGAATCAATGACATAGCCTAGAACAATATACAATAGAATCCTTACTGTCCCTTTATGTAGAGCAAGAAATAAAAGCATCTTCTAAATTTACAGTACTCTACTGCAAGAGCCCCGGTCCAGATGGGAACCGAAGATTGTGGTTTCTCAAACACCAGCGGCAAAGATCTGACCATCTGTATCTCATTAATTAACATGAACATTAAGCTATTCCTAAAAGTAAAAGAATCCTGTAAATAATTTACTCTTTGATAAACAATGTTGGTAGGCTTTGTTCCAGAATTATTGAAATGACATACTAAATACACACGCTTTGCTGCTGATATTTAGCCCCTGTAGTTGAGATTTAGCCCCTGTTCTGTAGTCCAGCCCCTGGATTGTATTTATTTAGAACTACCTTTTTATTTAGCACTGAGAGGTGGTTCTTTCTTTACCCCCTTGTATCAGACTGTGTGAGACACTCCGATGCCTGTGTGTGCAGGGGAGGAAAGCTTCTCCCAGCTTTGCTTGTCTGTCTTTATCCACTTCCTTTGTATACGTCTACCTTCCAGTGCTAAAAAAAGGTGGTCATGATTAAATGAAATCCAGGATCTCGACTACAGAAAAGGGGATGAATCTCAACAGCTTTATTCAGCAGAACACCAGGATTAATCCTCTGCATGGCAGGCACAAAATAAATGATTTGTTTTTACACTTAGAATGGGCAAGCCTCTAAAGGCTTTGTCCAGGCAATTAAATCAGAAGTATAGAAGTAAATCAGAAGTAAGTCTTTTTAACCCAGCCCTATCTCCTCCCCTGGCGCAGAGGCAGGAAGGGGGGGGGGGTTACAAAAAATAAAAAGCCTCACCTCATCCATGCAGCGGACCTTCCCCGCTTTGTGCATGCACCCATTGGACACTCAGAGCACACTCAGCGCCAGTAGGGATCTGTCTCTCAGCTTCGAAGGCGATAGTGCTGCACCCTTGACCAGCTCAGCCCACAGGCCTATGAGAGACTGAGCCCATTGCCTTAGAATCCCGAGAACCTCCTGTCGATACAGTACATACCCTAACCACATCTAAACATCCCACTGCATACCCACTCTCCTGGCATTTCAATTTGCGATACCAGTCTACAAAAATTCCCAAAATACCAAGTGCATGCTCCTTCTCCACTCTTGCACCCCACAAAATTGCATTGGTGTGGCTGTCAACCAGCAGGAATACAGAAGAGTGAGCATTTTTTCCTTTCGCCATGGGTTTTATGTAAAATTGAAGGGAGGAAATGGCATATCAGCTAATTTTACCTTTAGGCCCATTCAAAAGACTAACCTGTTCACTATAGAGGATCTGTACATTCCTGATGGTCCTGCAATGCTTCTGGAGGATGGATACAGCCTGAGCAAAGGGCATACCTAAAACAGACACACAGCATTAGCACCTAGTTGGACATGTATAGGGAAAAAATAAGTTTTCATAGCTTCCTTCAAAATTACAGGACTGCTACTAGTCTTCAGATCTGAAGTTCTGGCTTGGAGTGATTAATTTGTTACTTACAGTTGGAATCAGACCTACACCCAGAGGAAAAGACCCATGGCACCTAATCACCCCACCCCCCACCTGCCCCAAAGATCCACAGATGCTAGACCACCTGAATTAGGGGAGATGGAAAAGCCTGCTCCTATAAAGAAGAGGTTAAGCTGAGTGTTTTTCCAAACCATGGTTGCTCCTGACAGAGAATCCAACGCAATTACATTTGATCGGTCAGCACCCTTGCTGGGAGCTTCTCCTCCTGGTCATGTAAGCTTCTCTAGCCAATAGGTGGCTTGGGTGTCCTACTGACACCCTACTGGAGGTGATAGAGGGAGATGTGTGAATCCAAAGCTTTACTTGGCTGAACTAAAAATGACCTCATGATGCCTTCGACAAAGGATGAACTCGGAAACAACCATCAAGGCTTACTGAGCTTATTCGATAGGAGCTGGGGCAAGTAGATCCAGAGCTCATACCTCCTGGTCATGTTGGCTATGGCTCATATCCCAGGATGTTGTCCTGACCTAGTGACACCTTCAACAAAAGATAAGCTCAGAAACAACCATCAAGGCGTACTGCACTTATTTGGTAGGAGCTGTGGCAAGTAAATCCAATGCTCATAATTCCTGATCATGTTGGCTGTGGCTAATCTCCCAGGATATTCTCCTGACCAAGTGACACCTTCACCAAAAGACAAGCTCAGAAACAACCAACAAAGCTCACTGAGCTTATTTGGTAGGGGCTGTGGCGAGTGGCTACAAAGCTCATACTTCCTGAACATGTTGTCTATGGCTCATCTCCCAGAACATTTTTCTGACCTGGTGACACCTTCACCAAAAGACAAGCTCAGAAACAACCAACAAAGCTCACTGAGCTTATTTGGTAGGGGCTGTGGCGAGTGGCTACAAAGCTCATACTTCCTGAACATGTTGTCTATGGCTCATCTCCCAGAACATTTTTCTGACCTGGTGACACCTTCGCCAAAAGATAAGCTCATAAACAACCAACAAGTCTCACTGAGCTCATTCGGTAGGACCTGTGAAAAGTAGCTGGCTGCCTCAAACCAATAAAGGAGGCTTGTATGATCAATTGCTAACCTCAGATCTTTCAGCCTAGAGACTTTACACTACTTTGACAAAGTAGCACCTGCTTTAATCTTCATCTGTAACTAGGACTGCTAGTTTATGTTTTAGGTTTCCTGAATAGGAGCCTTAAAGTGATCTGTGACGAACAGGTTGTAGCTTCACAATGCTTATAGGACATCGGACTTCTAGGCACAGCGACCGAGAAGGGGCTAACCACACCACTTACCTAATGTAAACTCCCATTGCTGGTTGCCAAGGGATCTTTCAGGCACAACCTCCAGATCCAGCATTGGCTCAGAATGGGGAGGTTCCAGGGGTCAGCTGAGAGCCAGACTGTGACCAGGGCTGAACCTGAACAGACAGAGAAACAACACAATCTTTTACTGAAAATTATACACATCTATATTCCAAAAATCCCAGAAAGGTGGTTCAAGTAGAATCCTGGCTGGGGAGAGACTCATGTTAGGCGCTATAGGGGGATTAAAGGCATCAAAAAGCCTTCTTTTAAAAGGGTAATAGGAATAGAGTGCTTTCCTAAAACAGAGGGGCCATAAAAGCCAAGGATAATAGACTTTCTCCCAGCATCCTTTGCAGTAGGCGGACCAATAAAATTATCATGGTTAGCCAAAACATTATCCATGCCATGTCTACATATCAAGCCAGCCTCTCATTCACCCTGATTATGCCGATGATTCTCCCCCCCCCACCCCAACATCAAAGCTGCAAGCACAAGCATCCCTGACATTGCTTTGCACCATTCATAGCCATCTGTATCTCCAAAAGCTCAACACAACTTTATAGATGGAAGGGCATGCTGGTGCATGTACTTCCATGACACGGCGGGGATCCACCTAATCAGACACAGAAAAGCTTTATGCAAATGTAACAGTACTAAAGTGGACCGATCACCAGGATTTTCACTATCCTGGTGATAGGTCCTTGCCCTGGGGTGCCCTTGCTGTATGAAACCCCCCAGATCGCCCACTGCACTCACCTTTCCGCGGTTCCCACGGGACATGTACAAGCATCCAATCACCACTTTATGGCATGCATACTAATGCTTGTTTTGAACAGTGCCATGCCATAGGGAGCAGCGGCGCTGGCATTCCCGTCTCCCATTTGGGATGTCCCACTGTGTGTGTATCCCTGTGGATCGCTGATAAATCTCACTTATTCAGGGATCCCTCTAAGCAGGTGTGGCAAGCAGTAAATCGGAGCACTTGGCTCAATTTTATTTTGTGAGATGTCAGGCAACATCGTCGCTTATCTCTAGCTGTGTGTGACGTGCCCACCTCAAATGCATGGTGTGGGTACACACCTAGCTAAGGGCATAGCGGGGATGCAACTGCGTCTCAGGGTCTCCTAAACTGTGCAGATCACAAGGATCGCCTGAAATACTCACCTCACTGGTAATCCCGCATTGCATCCCAGCTATACCTTTAGCTGGGGCACAGACCCTCTCCAGGCATTTCTGAATGCCCACATCTGGAGGTGTGTGGGAATGCAGCCATATGTGTCATAGGAATGAGAAAAAGATGTTCTGGGGGGAGGGATACACAGTGGTCATCACAAATCGGGATCCCCGAGCAGTAGGAGCAAAGCATAGTGAAAATTGGGTTTGTTCCTCTGGTTGAAGAGGCTTTAGTGTGGAATGGGAGCTACAGCTGTGCATTTCATTGCACAGCACACAGGTGGCTGTCACTCCCTAAGACATACTTAACCCCACATCCTGACTTATTTGATGGAGGTGCAGCAGAAGTTTAAAGTACAGTCACATTTCATGGGGGCGATATTGACTCTCTTAGCATCAGAGGATTGCAGTCAGATCCCGACATTCACTGATCATTCTCCAGTATCCGCATGATGAAACATTTAATTTGAAGCTCTGACTGATGTATTATTGAGCGTCCATTAGTCAGGCGCGTGCAACAGATTCTGGGTCACTTGTTTTCTTATGAGTTTCCCATTATGTGGATGTACGCTATGAATATTCCATGCAACCTGCAGACATGTCCTGATGTTGCTGATCTCATCCAAAAACTTGCTGACTTGGCTGTCATGCTTCCTCTTCTGTTATAAGCTTTTAAAGGGACAGTCTAGGTAAAAGGTTAAAGCAGTCTAGGTAAAAGGTTAAAGACTTCCTCCCAGAAGTCTACAAGACTAACGTCGGTGGTCTTCCTCTATGTGGGGTCTCCTGAACTGGGATGCCCAGATGTGTGTATCCATGAGGAATCAGCCAGTAAACTTACCCTGCTGGGCGCTTACTCATGCCAGGCATTTCTAAATGGCTGATGCGTGCATGCCCCACAGCCAGAGGCGTGGGGATACAGTTGGTGAAGCTCACTCCATTCAGCTTCTCTTGCCGGTTAGACATTTTGGTAATGTTTTTTTCTACGAGCCCTTCATGACAGCCACTGAGAGAGGGAGGCTCCACCCCCTGCATGGGAAACAAATTTAGACAAGTTTAAAAGCCCCACCCCTTCCTCCCATTCCTCAGTATTTAAACAAGAAACCAATAAACCAGCGGACTAGTCAAGGGAGGGTAGTTAGGGCTGTTCTAAAAGGCTCATATGAAAAAGCATTACCGGAAAGTCTACCAGGGATTTTCTCCCTTCATCATCCAGGACTGCCACTGAGAGGATAAACAAGAAATATGTTGTCTATGGGCGGAATACTGACTGCAGAACTTTTATTAAAGGATTGTTGATTCTCTGATAAAAAGGTCCAAACGGTAATGTTTTAGGAAGGTGTGTGACGAGGAACAGGTGGCTGCCTTGGAAATGTCATCCAGGTAGGTACCTCTCCTTTCTGCACAGAAAGTAGAAACTGCTCTAGTGGAGTGTGCTGCTATGTATGGAGGTGGTGTATCCATACAGGTATAGGCCAGGGAAATGGCTTACCGAATCCATCTCGCAATGGTGGCTTAGAGGCGGCTATACCTCTATCCTTTCTACTAAAGGTGACAAATAATTTATCTGATTTGCACCAGTCGTGTGTGTACTCTAGGTAGTAAATCAGGCATCTACGCACATCTAAGCTAAGGTTTTCTACTTGTTCCAAGCTTTTACTGAACAACAGGAGGACAATGCTCTGTCTGGAAGAATAGAGCAAAAGGCTCTCTAATAGATAGGGCCTGAATATCACTGATCCCTGCTAGTTGAGGTAATGGCTAGGCGGAAGGCCATCTTTAGCGAGATAATCTTGTCTGAAGCCTCTGAGTTTTAACAGATACTTGTTAAGTAACATAGTAACATAGTATGTAAGGCTGAATAAAGACTTTAGTCCATCCAGTTCAGCCTGTTTAACTCCTTCCAGTGGTCTAGTAGCCATAGCTGGAAATGTTATTACATGCCAGGAAGGCATCAAGGCCACTTTTGAACATTTTTAATGTATCCCTCATTACTACCTCCTCTGGCAGCGAGAAAGCACCTTTCCTCTAACCTTAGTGGATGCCCCCGGGTTATGGTTACACTCCGGGGTATAAATAGATTGTGGGACAGATCCTTGTATTGACCCCGAATATATTTATACATAGTTATTAGATCACCCCTCAATCGTCTTTTTTCTAGACTAAATAAGCCTAACTTGGACAATCTTTCCGGGTACTCTAGTCCCTGCACTCCTTTTATTAACTTTGTTGCCCTTCTTTGAACACGCTCCAGTTCTGATATGTCCTTTTTAAGCACAAGTGCCCAGAACTGTACACAGTATTCCATATGGGGTCTGACCAGTGACTTGTACAGGGGTAAAATGATGTTCTGGTCATGAGCACCTATGCCCCTCCTGATGCCCCCCATGATCCTGTTTGCCTTGGGAGCAGCTGCCTGGCTGCTACCTTCACAAGCAAGGTCAAATCCCAAGTTGGACATTTATTATGAATAACTGGCTTTTTCTTGTGATAGATGTAAAATATCTGTTCTTTCTTAGGTCTATACACAGATATGGCCGGGACTTGCATTTTTGTGGTACCCACGGCTAAACCCACTTCAAAACCTTCTTGTTGAGAGATTTAGATTCTGGAGGTTTGGATAGAGCAAGCACCGAGGAGACCAAACTTTTTTTTCCACACCTTGAGGTAGATCTTTCTCGTGGTCTCCTTTCGATGAGGGTATATTACTCTGGATGATAATCCCTTCCTTTTCAGGAATCCATGCTGAAAGATTTCGATTCTGGAGGTTTGGATAGAGCATTGGTCCCTGGAATATCAGATCTGGTACAGTCATGGCCGTAAATGTTGGCACCCCTTAAATTATTCAAGAAAATGAAGTATTTCTCACAGAAAAAGATTGCAGTAACACGTTTTGCTAAACATATGTTTATTCCCTTTGTGTGTATTGGAACTAAACCAGAAAAGGGAGGAAAAAAAACTCTACCATATTTCACTGTAGGTACTGTGTTCTTTTCTTTGTCGGCCTCATTCGGTTTTCAGAAAACAATAGAATGATGTGCTTTACCAAAAAGCTCTATCTTGGTCTCATCTGCCCACAAGACGATTTCCCAGAAAGATTTTGGCTTACTCAAGTGCATTGTGGCAAAAGGTAGTCTTTCTTTTTTACGTCTCTGTGTCAGCAGTGGGCTGGTCTCCTGCCATAGCGTTTTTTATTTCATTTAAATGTCAGCGGATAGTTTGCACTGACACTGATGCTTCCTGAGCCTGCAGGACAGCTTGAATATCTCTGGAACTTGTTTGGGGCTGCTTATCCACCATCTGGACTATCCTGCATTGACACCTTTTATACATTTTTCTCTTCCGTCCACTCCCAGGGCTATAGTGCCATGGGTTGCAAACTTCTTGATAATGTTGCGCACTGTGGAGAAAGGCAAAATTAGATCTCTGGAGCTGGATTTGTAACTTTGAGATTGTTGATATTTTTACACAATTTTGGTTCTCAGACAGTTCTCTTTCTGCTGTCCATGCTTAGTGTGACACACACAGACACACAATGCAAAGACTAAATGAACTTCTCTCCTTTTTATCTGCTTTCAGCTGCTTTCAGGTGCCCACATCTGTTACTTGCCCCAGGTGAGTTTAAAACAATCTTATTGATCCACAATTTTGAAAGGGTGCCAATAATTTTGTCCAGCACATTTTCGGAGTTCGGTGTGACATTATGTCCAATTTGCTTTCTTCCTCCCTATTTTGGTTTAGTTCCAATACACACAAAGGGGATACACATGTGAATATCAAAACGTGTCACTGCAATCCTTTTCAGTGAGAAAAAATTCATTTTCTTGAAAAATGTCAGGGGCGCCAACATTTACGGCCATGACTGTATTTGAGGGAGCTTCCAAGGTTCCACGAGAGTCATACTTGCTAATGACGTTGTTCTCTCTTGTTCTGTGGTTATCTTCCTTAAAACCTGAGGGAGAAGGTGAATGGGGGGGCATAGACTAGGAAGAAATACCATGTCTGAGCTAGGGCATCCAACCCCAGGTCTCCATTCCCCTGACAAAGAGAGGGAAAAAAAATGGCATTTGGTATTTGCAGCGCTGACAAAAAGGATGATCTGCAGGGCTTCCCAACTCAGGGAAATCTGAAAGAAGACCTCTCTGTTCAGAACCCACTCTGACTGCAATAGTTGTGTTCTTCTCAGGAAGTTCCCTATAGATGGGACTGCCGTGATGGACTCTAAAAGGTGACAGGAGAGAATTGGATAGATTCTGCAGAGTCACTGACCTTGTACCCCCGTTGGTTTATGTATGCGACTGCCGTAACATTGTCGGATCTCAGCAGGATGTCCCTGTTCATCAATAGTGGCCTGACATGAGAGAGGGCCAAGTCTATGGCCTTTAATTATCTGTAATTTGTTTACTATTTCCCTGGACCATTGCCCCTGGATGTAAAGAGCATCCAGGAGCGCTCCCCAACCCCATGCTCTGGCATCTGTTGTGATTAACAAGGGTTCTGATTGTCTCCAGCTCCTGCCCTCCTGAAGGACTAAGGCGTCTAACCACTACAGCAGACTTTTCCTCACCTCCCCTGAAAGGTGACCTGGGGATCCAGAGATTTTGGACTGCGGTCCCAGTTCCGCAGGAGGAAGGCTTGGAGAGGTCTGGTGTTTAATTGTGCCCCTTGTGACAGATGTAGCTCTCCTACTTGCTTCTGTAGGCTGAGCCGTTTGTCTAAAGGCAGAAAAATGTTCTGTTTTACACTGTACAGAAGGAACCCCAGGAATCTGCAAGACTGTGAGGGTATAAACGAAGATTTCTTCTTGTTGTCAGCCAACCCAGGGGAGAACTGCTACCAAGTTTCCCCGTCAGTAGGAGGTTGTCTAAATATGGGATGATTGAAATACCTCTTGACCTGTCCCCATTACTTCAGCAAGGACCTTTGCAAATATCCTTGGCGCCAAGGAGATTCCAATGGTAGTGCCTTGTATTAGAGGTGCAGGGTCTCTGCTTCTAAACAAATCGCAAACCTGAGGAATTAGCGGTATAATTGAAAGATGGGAATATGGAGGTATGCATTCTGTAAATCTATGTTCACCATGAAATCCTTCAACATCAGAATATTCCTGATGAAAAAAATGGATTCCATCCAAATAATTTTGTAGGGGATGGAACCATTCAGGGCTTTCAAGTTGAGAATTAATCTGAAAGCACCTGCAGGCTTTTCCCCAGCTCCAGACAGGAACTGTCTCCATTATCCTCTTGAGGTAAAGTTTCTGACTAACTAGGAGGAAGGTGACCTGGAACCTCTCTGGAGGAGGAGAAAGGAGCTGCAGGCAATACCCCAGCACCCTATAACAAAATGGACAATGTGGGCCCTAGAGGTTACCTGGAGAGGAAATTCAAAAATATGAGGAATTGGAAAATGGTATGGGGATTTATAACTTGTCCCCGTTTGTGTTTCCTATGCAGGGGGAGGAGCCCCTCTCTCAGTGGCTGCCCTGAAAGACGGAGGTAGAAAAAAAAAAAAAGGACGATTTATTTGTTGTGCGATTCAGGGGGAATATATACAGCGGGGCATCACAGTTTGGGCAGGAGGAACAAAACCCAAGCTGAAAAAAATAAAAGTGGACCAATCACTGCCAATACTGGACGTGGAGTGTTGAAGACCGCACGCTAAGTAGGTGCCCCTGGGGCATCCTGATGCGGGATGTACCACTGTGTGAACCCCATCGCCCCAGGTTGCCCGCATGCACCCTATCTTTCCACCTGTCCTTGGTTGCCAATCACAGGCAAGCACTGCATTCCCTGCATCCATGCAGTGGTGCGCGCTCCCGCGCCCAGCCATTCAGATAGTTTGGATGCAGACTCCAGAGAGAAAGAAGGAAAGAAAAAGAGAATAAGGAAGAAAAACTAAAGAAGAGAGGTGGAGGGAAAGTATATAAAAGGAGGAAGATGTGAAAAAGCTGCAAAAGAAAGGCACATGGGAGGAAGGTGACAAGAGAAAGATGGAGGAGATGCCCCTTTAAAGTAGACCTACACCTTTCTTGGGAAGCATGTCCTCAGGATGTTTTAAGTCTGGCTCAACCATAAAGAACCTCCCAACACAAGGGTGACTTCCAGCCTGAAAGAGGTGAGTATTGCTCACTGTGGGCCTTTGGAATGTGGAAGAGGTGAGTTGTTTAGGGGTTTTTTTTTTTGGGGGGGGGGTTCACACAGCCAACAGGAAACAGAACAAAATCCAGGAAAGGGAAAAGCCTGTGGTTTTGTTCAGCTTTAAAGGGTTTTGATTCTTGCTCCAGGAACATCTCGATTTCGGTGTCCCAATATGTGAAACCCTCCCAAATCGCCCATAAAACTTACGTTTCCCTGGACACATGTCGTCCAATTAGCGCAGTGAGCTAGGCATATTAATGAACGTCATATGGCTCGGTTTAGAAACAGAGCCCGGCAATAGGAAGCAAAATCAGCCGCATTCCCAGTTTACCTTTAGAAAGGGAAGATTTCCTGCCCCCTGCCTATATAAATGGTTGGGTGCGGGAGCAACCAGGAAAAGTGGAGCGTTGCATTGATTCCCCGCTGTGTGAAACCCCCCAGGTTGCCCATAAACATTCACTTTTTCCCAGGGCTCCAATGGCCAATGTGAGAGTAACGTAGTCACAGTAGGCGGCTCTCATTGGATGAGGAGCCATGCATATGCATATGGGGGGGGGGGGGAGGGTTCTCATAGCGGAGCATCCCAAATCGCCTGATTCCAGATTCGGGATGCCCTGCTGTGTAAAACTCACCTTCTGCCCAAACCAACGCTATAGATACCTTCAGCAGGGTGCGCAATCACGTTTGGGGAAATCCGGCCAATTTTGACGAGTGCAGGCAAGCGCGCTGATTGGGCCACAGCCTGCACATGCAATGTTGGACCGGGGAAAAGTGAGTTTACTGGGCGACCTGGGGAGCTTCACATAGGGGGGCATTCCGATTCAGGGTGCCCTGGGGGCAAGGACCAAAACCTAGGATAGCCAAAAGCCCGGGTTTTGGTCCACTTTAATGGTCTAGGTCTGCTTTAAGTATGTACAGCACAACAAAAGGATATTACCAGATAAAATTAGTAACCCAATATTGTGTGTGACCGATCAGATCCCCCCCCTCAGGTGAGCCCTGACACAGACACGCAGCACACACATGCCGCCGAGCAGACACTAAACACAAAGCCGCTGGCCATGCTGAGCCTTGTAGTCCCTAGCAGCTGAAGGGTGCAGAGTGTACACACAGCTATCAGTCAGTGACAGGCAGCGGGCACACAACACCCGGTGCACGGATGGGCGCTTCACCCCCGCTTGAATTGGCTCCAAAATGCGCTCCTCTCACCTCTGTTTACGTTCTTCTCCCGGTAGCTGCTGAAAAACTTCCGGTTGTGGGGAGATAGGCCGTAAAGAGACGCGCGGCTCCGCCCAGAGGCGGCTAGGAGAAGTGACAGGGGGCGTGGTCAGCCGGGCCGCTATGTATAGGAGGGGCCTGTGCTGTTCTTCTACCGGCTGTGTGTGTACAACATAAAGCCTGTGAGAGGAGGCTCCCAATACATACCAACACATGGAGAACAATGGGGAGGGGTAACCCATAGCAACCAGCCAGGGGAAGGTGTAAATCTATAGCAACCAGCCAGGGGAAGGTGTAAATCTATAGCAACCAGCCAGGGGAGGTGTAAGCCCGTAGCAACCAGCCAGGGGAAGGTGTAACCCATAGCAATCAGCCAGGGGAAGGTGTAACCCGTAGCAACCAGCCAGGGGAAGGTGTAACCCGTAGCAACCAGCCAGGGGAAGGTGTAACCCGTAGCAACCAGCCAGGGGAGGTGTAACCCCGTAGCAATCAGCCAGGGGAAGGTGTAACCCGTAGCAATCAGCCAGGGGAAGGTGTAACCCGTAGCAATCAGCCAGGGGAAGGTGTAACCCGTAGCAACCAGCCAGGGGAAGGTGTAACCCGTAGCAACCAGCCAGGGGGAGGTGTAACCCATAGCAACCAGCCAGGGGGAGGTGTAACCCATAGCAACCAGCCAGGGGGAGGTGTAACCCATAGCAACCAGCCAGGGGGAGGTGTAACCCATAGCAACCAGCCAGGGGGAGGTGTAACCCATAGCAACCAGCCAGGGGGAGGTGTAACCCGTAGCAACCAGCCAGGGGGAGGTGTAACCCGTAGCAACCAGCCAGGGGAAGGTGTAACCCGTAGCAACCAGCCAGGGGGAGGTGTAACCCGTAGCAACCAGCCAGGGGGAGGTGTAAATCTCAAATAGCAAAATTAACCCCAAAAATTGCTGCAGGAGAATAGTTTTTGCTCTTAAAGTAGAACAATACCCTACACAATCTTTTAAATTCCAGGGCTGGCTGCTGGGCCTTCCCCTGGGGCATACCAAATCAGGATGCCCTGCTGTGTGAAGCCTACAACCCCCCCCCCCCCCCCCGGAGTGCTGCAATACTCGCTTATCTGGCTCCCTCGCTGATGTAAATATCGGCAGCCGTATCTCTGGGCTCTGCGCGCTCCATGGCAAACGGATCTGATTGGACCAGGGCCTGCGCATGCACCGTAGGACCAGGAAAGATGAGTTATGGGAGATTTGGGGGGGGGGTTCACACAGGAGGAATTCCAAATGCTCACAAGGAGAGAACAATCAAAATTCTGGGTTTCTTCAGCTTTAAAGCAGAACATTGGCCAGCCCTGGAGCCTAAAAGATTTCCCAAAAAAGATTGCCCCACTGTGTGAACACCCCCAAGGTCGCTGCAGGCCCTCCCGCTTAATATTGCTAAACTGTATCTAAACTAAGCCGTAATGCCGATTATTAATATGCCTGCATACAACACTGACTGGGCGCATGCTAAATAGGACTCGGGAAAGGTAAGGGTGATCCCTAATCGGAATGTCCCCGGGGCAAGAAACAAAGGATAGTGAAAATCCTGGGCTTTTCACATATGCCTGGAGGGGCACAGAACCAGCATTCCTTTTCTCCCCTCTAGTCCGGGATGCCAATTGCATGGCTGACTGGCGCATCTAAAGCCATTGCTAGATACTGGCACTGGGTGACTATGCCTTATACATAGGGATCCAAAAGTCTCGCTCACATTCCCTGTGCTGTCAAGCAGAGCTTAGATCAAGCATGTCATAGGGCAGGGGTGTCAGACTCAAATACACAGAGGGCCAAAATGTAAAACTTGGATAGAGTCACTGGCAAACCGTGATATTTATTGAAAAAAGGTCAACCCAACGGCGCATGCGTGCAGCCAATCTGCTTCTTTCGTCCTTTCTTAGTCTTAGCCGATGAGAGCTCTTTTCAGCTAAGAGCCGCGTCCCCCACTATGCTCAAGCGGGGGTGTGCCCGTACAGCTGTTCACAAATGCCTGCTAATGGTATAGTGGAGCACAGTGGCTGCACGCGCATGTGCCGTTGGCTTGGCAGTCAGGTAAGTTTTACTGGTGATGGGGGGGGTTCATCGTTGATTTGGGATGCTATGGGTAATGAGACTCCAGGGCCGCTTTTGGTCTACTTTAATCAGCCAGCCCTGGAGTCTTTTAGACTCCAGGTGCAGCAAAATATGTGGTTGGTCCTCTTTAATGCAGCATGCCACTTTCCATGATGGGATGGGGGTCTCAGCCTACCTTTACCTAACAGTCGCTTTTCACAGTCCCTGGTGGGCTGAGCCTTGACATCATCCTGTGTAGGGGGAGACAGCAGCCAGCTCAGCCTGGTTGGCAGTTGCATTTGCCAATCACTGGGGTTGTACTTTCCTACTACATCATCATAGGGGCTGGGTTTTACATCAAAGCCCCATTCCGCAATCTGGCAATCCAGGTGCTGGGCAGGCTTGTTAACCAGCCTCTTTGGGACTAAGTGGCACTGGGCAGCAAGCCTGTGGCCACGTGCCTAGTTTAAAGTTAACAGCCACGAACACCCCAGCCCTGTCACTCATAGATAACAGTGTGGGAAGGGGGTGCACGGCTAACAGGGTCAAATCTGAAGACGCTGCAAGTTGGAGTTTGATATGTGTGCCATAGAGGGCAAGGGCTGCCAATCTTACCTGTTCTATCACAACCTAGATCATGTGGGGCAGTCATGGCCTAGTGCAGTGGTTCTCAACCTTTCTAATGCCGTGACCCCGCAATACAGTTCCTCATGTTGCGTTGACCCCAAACCAAAAAATAATTTTGGCTACTTCAAAACTGTAATTTCTCCGCTTCTTATTGAAATTAATAGGAGGCTGCGGCGGATTGTGTGGTAATTCAAGATTCTCAGGAGCTCTCTTCCACAAAATTCGCCACACTCACAATGAAATCAATAGGAGGCGGATTCAATGCCGGAAACCGCTAATTTCAGCAGTTTCCTCATTCAGAATATGGGAAAATAGTGGGAGATATAGGAGATAAGTATACATTGGGGAACAGTGTGAACTACATCTTATAGGGGTCTCATAGTATAAGACCGATGTAGTTCACACTGTGTAAATGTATGGTGCTTTGTGTAAGTTGCTTGGTGTACTGTGTAATGATTACACACAAAGCACCTTACACTTAACCAGTCTTGTGTGTATGGTGTGTGTACTGTTTTTACATTAACCTTTTTTACACCAGCAGGCTCTCTTGGCTTCTGTCCTCTGGCGCTTGCTGCGTCCGCCCACTGATGATGTCAGCAAGCGCCGGACACACGTAATGTGCTGCTATGGACATTGGAGCGTTCCCCCCGCCCCTTAGGCCCCGGACGGATGATGTAATCACGTCTGCGCATGCACGCAGGCATTCAGTTTGGAACGCGCATTCATAACGGCGTGCGTTCCAGCTGAATAGCGCTGCTGCAGACGGTAGCGCAAATTCTCAGCGGCTAAAGCAATTGGAAAATACAATTATGTGATTACTCACCTGTAGAATTTATATTATGAGTATACAGTACGTCCTGCTCCAGATAAGAATCATTACACTTGGGTATTACTCCGCCAAATGGCGCTGGACTGCAGAGACAGCGAAATTGGCCCCTCCCGGCCCCTCAAATACCCAGGACCTCCCACAAATCCCCAGCATTGAAAAGCAGTTAACGAGAAGCCGGGAGAATAAAAACAGAACCAACTAGTAACTATAACAATGATAATCACCATACAGGTGATCCAGGATAATGCAAAATCAAGGGTGGGGTGGAGCAGGACGTACTGTATACTCATAATATCAATTCTACAGGTGAGTAATCACAGAATTGTATTAATCTTAGTATAAAGTACATCCCGCTCCAGATAAGAATCATTACACTTGGGACATCCAATAGCAGTGTCCATAAAGTAGGGTGGGATCCCCAAAGGTAACAACAGACAGGTCAGACCACTGCCGCCTGCAGAACCTTGCGGCCAAAAGCAGCATAAGCTGAGGCCCTAACATCAACCTTGTAAAACTTTGAAAAGGTATGAACAGAAGTCCAAGTAGCGGCCTTGCAAACTTGTTCAACAGAAGCCTGGTGCTGAAAAGCCCAAGAGGCACCAATAGCACGAGTAGAATGAGCAGTAAGGCGGAAGGGAGGATTTTTCCCCTTAGCAGAGTAGGCCTGAATCACAGCCTGACGGATCCATTTGCTGATAGTAGATTTAGCAGGTGCCAAACCCTTCCTAGGACCAGAAGGGACCACAAAAAGAGCATCAGTTTTTCTGAAAGGTGCAGTAGCCACCAGATAGTACTTCAGACACCTAACCACATCCAAAGAATGCAAGACCCTCTCCTTAGCATTACTAGGATTAGGGCACAAGGAAGGAAGAATAATGTCCTGATTCAAATGAAAGGCAGACACGACCTTAGGCAGAAAATCTGGCTTGAAGTGAAACACCACCCCTTCCTGGTGTCTCTCAAAGTATGGGGGCTGGATGGAAAGCGCCGCCAACTCAGACACACGCCTAACAAGAGGTGATAGCCACTAAAAAGACAACCTTGAGTGTAAGAATGGCCAAAGCAGTCTCCTGCACAGGTTCAAAGGGAGCACCCTGCAAGGCAGACAAAACCAAGTTTAAATCCCAAAAAGGCAACATAGGCTTACGTGGGGCACGCACATGAGTGACCCCCTGGAAAAAAGTCCTGATCAGAGGGTGCTGAGCAAAGGACTTCTGGAAGAAAACAGCCAGGGCAGAGACATGACCCTTCAGAGTACTGAGTTGGAGCCCCAGCTCCAACCCATGCTGCAGGAACTCCAGGATCCTGGGAATAGAGAACACACGACAGGGAAGAGACTCACACCAGTCAATGTAGGCACGCCAAACCCTATAGTAAATATAAGAAGAAGACTTCTTTCTAGCCTTTATCATGGTATCAACAACAGAGGCAGACAGCCCCTTCTCCATCAAGATGGAGGTTTCAGCAGCCAGGCCATCAAAGCCATAGTTTGTAAATTGGGATGGCGTAAGTGACCCTGAGTGAGCAGGTCCGGCACCCTGGGCAGAGCGTACTGATCTACTGTCAGCTGCACCACGTCTGCGAACCACACTCTTCTTGGCCACCTGGGGGCCACCAGTATTGCTGGCACCCCCTCCTGAGCTATCTTGCGCAGAACCCTGCCCAACAGGGGGAATGGAGGAAAGACATACAGGAGCTGAAATCCTGCCATGACATTGCTAAAGCCAGAGGAACCTGGGACAGGGAGACAAAGGCCAGGAGCTTGCGATTGTGACGGGACGCAAACAGATCCACATCTGGTTGGCCCCAGTGGTGACACAGAGATTGAAACACCCTGTTGCAGAGGGACCATTCTCCCAAGCGAGAGGTCCCCCTGCTCAGAGAATCTGCCTGCAGATTCTATACCCTCGGGATGTACACAGCTGATATGCAGGGAACATTGTCCTCCGCCCAGGCCAGGATCAGACACACTTCCTGGAGGGCTCTCTTGCTCCAGGTCCCTCCCAGATGATTGATGTAGGCAACCGCCATCCGGTTGTCCGAGCATACCTGAACAGGCAGGCCCCGAAGGTGATGAGTCAAATGAGTCAGAACCAACCTGATCGCCCGCAGTTCCAGAATGTTGATAGGTGTGTGGGCCTCTTGAGGGCCCCACCGCCCTTGGAACTGCAGGGACTTCCAGAAACCCACCCAACTTGTCAGACTGGCATCCGTGGTGACCATCTCCCAGCTGGGGGCCAGAAAGGATCTGCCCACCAACAGGTTCCTGGAGTCCAGCCACCACGAGAGGGACCGCCTGACTAGGGGGGAAAGCACAAGGACCTGGTCCAGGTACGCAGGATCCTTGTCCCATACTGACAAGAGGTGGAGTTGCAGAGACCTCATTTGGAACTGGGCATAAGGGACTGCCTCGAAGCACGCCACCATCAGGTCCACCAGCTGCATTCCTTGCCTGATGGAAAGATGAGGGCAAGATAGCAGGGACTGAACCTGCGCTAACAGACTGTCCACCTTCTGCCGAGGAAGAAAAATCCTTGCCTGAACTGTATCCAGATTCATTCCCAGGAAGGGTGTCACCAAGGAGGGATACAGGGAAGACTTGGGATGGTTGATCGCCCAGCCAAATGACTCCAGAGTGGACACTACCAGCTGAGTATCCAACTCTGTCTGTTGGAGGGACTGGGAAGTGATGGGATTGTCGTCCAGGTAGGGCAGCACACGAATGCCCTGAGACCTGAGCAGAGACATCACTCCTGCCAGCACCTTGGTGAACACCCTGGGAGCTGAAGTGAGACCGAAGGGCAATGCCACAAATTGGTAATGTTGATCCTCCAGAGCAAACCTGAGGAACCTTTGATGACCTGGAAACTCAGGAATTTGAAGGTAAGCATCTTTGATGTCCACAGACGTCATGAAGTCCCCTGGACGCAGGGAACTGATGGCAGAGCGCAAAGTTTCCATGCGAAAGCGCCTGCACCTGACAAATTTGTTGAGGATCTTCAAGTCCAGGATGGGCCTGACTGACCCATCTCTTTTGGGCATGGTAAAAGGTTGCCCCTTTGCCCCTTTCTCGTAAGGCGACCTGACAGTTGACCCCCAGCTCCAGAAGGCTTCGCACTGCCAGAACTAGAGCCTGAGCTGACACAGGGTCCTGAGAAATTTGGGATCTGATGAATCTTGGGGGCGGCCAGGCAGCAAACTCTTGTAACCGGAGGACACTACCTCCTGAATCCACCGGTCTGAGACATGAAGCCTCCAGACGTGAGCAAAGTGCTGAAGCCGTCCCCCCACCCGGATGGGTGAGGGCGCCCCTTCATGCCTGAGGGGGCTTGGGAGAAGACTTAAGCTTGGAGCCCCAGGAGGAGCCAGGGCGTCCACATCCTCTGCCCCTACCCCAGAAATCTCCTCGGGCCCCGGTAAGGGAGACCCCCTTCCCCTGTCTGGCACCACGGTAGGGGGAAGAAAAGGAGCCCTGTCCCCGCAAGGGCAGAGACTGCCGCCTGCACTGGGGTAACCTGCCTCCCTTAGCAAACAGGTCCAGGCGGTCCCCAAACAGGTGTAGTCCTTTGAAGGGAAAACCAGTGAGAGCGTTGTCAGCAGCCCACTGGCTCAGCCAAACCGAGTGGCGTATAACCACCACCAGGGCAGAGGTTCTGCCACACATCCTAATGGTATCATCCAAGGCAGAGAGGACATAGGTCGCAAAAACCTCACAACGAGAGAGTGCATTAAACTAGACACATCATCAGGGACACCATCTAGGATACTTCTAAGCAGGGTCCTAATAGCCACAGACCGGGCGCAGCGCCGTCCCCACACACGCAAAGGCATGGGACGCCAGCTGATCAATACGCCGGTCCTCACCATCCCGCAGCGTAGTCAGGGGAATGCATGACAGAGGTGTTAGATAACTCTAGGACCGGGGCATCCACTTCAGGAGGGGATGACCAACGCTTCACCACATCAGCAGAAAAGGGATACCTCTTATCCCAACTCTTTAGGTACACCGGGAAGCCTGCTGGGGTGTTCCCGTTCCCTTAGCATGAGATTATTAAAAAGGGGCTTGCTCAGGAAACTCTAAACGTGGCTTAGCAGTATGAAAGAATTCCCCCTGTTGCCTGGGGGCCGCAACCGGGTGAGAGATAGACAGTACCTCAAAAATCTGAGGCAACAGCCTATCAGTATCATCTGGGGCCCAGGGGTCAGAGCCAGAATCATCATGACCCCTGGGCCTCTCATCAGATGACTCAGAGTCAGAGAATAACTCCCCTTCTTCCAAAGGGGTATAGCCAGACAGTTCCAAAAACTCATCAGCCTCCATAGGAAAAAGAGTGACATCAGGCGTCAAGTGCCACTTTTTAGCAGAGGCCTTACGCCCCAAGGTATTAGCAAGCAATTTCTCAACACTAGCCAGTCTGGAAGACACATCAGCCTGAGATCCCCACTGGTATGCAACTCAATGGGAGTCAAATTTAAGCTTGGGGGAGTAGGCAAAGCCATACGAGGCGCAGGCCCAGCCACTGGTAAACCAGGCTGCAGCGCATGTACCTGCTGGGCACAAGGTACACAGACCCGCACATTGTCAGCACTAGTAGGGGACACCCCACAAGCTACACACAGCCGGGCTTGTCCCGAAGGAACCCCGAGCACATTATCCTGAGACGCCTCCATATGGCGATTATAGCGGCAAAATAGGCAGATAGGCGCGAGGGCACTCACGGAGTGCGGTAGGTAGACGCCAGTCACGCAGCAGCCGAATCCAGAGAAAATAGCGCCGGGTATACCTCGAGGGGTGGGCCGCGGAACGCGCCAACCGTGGGCCCCGCCCCCCCCAAGGGCGCAAAGCAGCACATATGACAAGCAGCCAATAACGCCGCACCAGCGCCTGAGGTAACGCCGCCAAGCGCGGAGCACAGTGGAAGCGGCGGCATATATAAAAATGCAACCAGTGCAACCAAGTCAGCGCGGCGACTGACACCAACCAGACAAAACATAATACAGTGAAGCACCAAGGCATATACACACACACACACCCCGAGAGCTACAAGGGAGAGCGAGGGAGGACAGCGGCCACTTAACATAGGAAACACCGATAGACAGGGGCAAGGGGCAATAGGGCGGGAGGGGCATCCCATAGAGGCTCACCATAGGACTATACTGCCTACCCTTTGGTGGGGGATTGCGGTGGAGCAGCGCTCCTAAGCACCTGGCAGCTGTGCTGCCTACCATCACCCGACCAGCGCAGCCAAGGCTGGGAGGCACATTACTAATGGAACGGGTGGGAATAGTCCTACAGGGCCGCAGGCTAATAGCCCCACTCACCTGCGAGAAGAGAGAGCCATCTTCTTGTCCTTCGCAGCCCAGACTGCAGAGAAAATCTGGGGATTTGTGGGAGGTCCCGGGTATTTGAGGGGCCAATTTCGCTGTCTCTGCAGTCCAGCGCCATCTGGTGGAGTAATACCCAAGTGTAATGATTCTTATCTGGAGCAGGACGTACTTCGTACTGTATACTAAGAATATATGTATTTTCCGATGGCTTTAGGCGACCCCTGTGTTTTGGTCGTTTGACCCCCGCCGGGGTCCCCGACCCACAGGTTAAGAACCGCTGGCCTAGTGGCAAGGGACCAGAGGGTTGTATGTTCAATTCCCAACTGGGACTAGACTAAAGTGCTTTTGAGCAAGGCACATAACCCCCACCACTCCAGGCAGGGCCAGCTCCAGGTTTTTGCAGGCCCTTTGGCGATAGCATCTCAATGGGCTCCTTGTGGTGTGGTATGACACTCTATACAAGGTGATAACATTGCATGTATGGTGAATACTTCTATCACTATACACTGTTCCCAGTGTCCCAAGTTGTGTCATGTGACGCAGGGCCACACATAAGATGGAAGAAGAAAAATACAATTCTGTGAAATACTCACCTGTAGACAGTTTAAAACCACTGTCACCTGCATAACCATACGGCCAAGACAGCATGAGCTGAGGCCCTAACATCAACCTTGTAAAACTTTGCAAAAGGTATGAGCAGAAGGCCAAGGTAGTGGCCTAGCCAACCAATTCAACAGAAGCCTGGTGCTGAAAAGCCCAAGAGGCGTCAAGCACGAGTAGAAAAAGAATCAAGGCGACAAGGAAGATTCTTCCCCTTGTCGGAATAGGCCTGAGTAACAGCCTGACGAATCCAATCGCTACAGTAGACTTGGCAGAAGCCAAAAGACCCTACCAAGTACCAGAAGGAACATCCATTAAGGTAATAACCAGGGCCAAAGCCTCCCCGAGAGCAGACGAGATCGGGCACATTCAGGATGTAATGACCATAGGCCACAAAGAACATCAGTTCCCCTAAAGGACACAGTGACTACCAAGGAAAAACTTCCAATACCTGTTTAAGGAATGCAGAACCCTTTCCTCAACGTTGCTAGGAAAAAGGCACAGCAGGGATAATATCTCGAATCAATGAACATAAGACACCTCCTGATGCCGAGAGTCTGGCTTCAGGCGGAACTCCACCTTATCCTGGTGTATCCCAAGGAATGGGGGCTAGGTAGACAGAGCCGCCCGCGCACACACGCCTGACCAAGGTAACAGTCACCAGAAGGACAACCTTGAGGGTAAGAGCAGCCAGACAGCATCCTGAATAGGACCAAGGGACAAAATCCTGCAAGCAGACAGAATGAAATTCAATTTCAAATCCCAACAGGGACCATAGGATTACATGGGGGACTCACATGAGTACCCCCTGAAGGAAGTCATAACCAAGGAAGACTGAACCAGAGACTACTAAGGCAAGGTGGACAGGGCAGAACCTGACCCATCAGAGTGCTGAGTTGGAGAACCAACTCCAAATCATGCTGAAAACAACACTAGAACCCTGGGAACAGAGAACGCCCAACAGGGAAGAGACCTAGACTCACACCAATCAATATGGGTATGCCATACCCTATAACAGATAGAAGAAGAAGAGGAAGAAGCTTGCTCCTAGCCTCAAACACCGAGACAGATAAGCCTGTCTCCATCAAGATGTATGTTTCAGCAGTCAGGCCGACTAGGCCAGAGACTGTAGATTGGAGTGACGTAAAGGGGGCCCCCGAGTGGTCAGAGCTGGCACTCCTGGCAAAGGTACAGAAAGCTACTGTCCTCGGTACCATGTCTGCCAACCACACTCTACTAGGGCACCTGGGGGCCACCAGAATCACTGGTCCCCTTACCAGAGCAATCTTGCGCAGAACCCTGCCTAGCAGGGGGAATGGAGAAAGGACATACAGAACCGAACGTCCTGTCATGACGTTACTAAGGCATCCGGACCACTGCCAGAGGATCCTGGAACAGGGAAACAAGGCCGAGAGCCTGTGATAGTGACGGAACACAACAGATCCACGACTGGTTGGACTCCATAGTGACATGGGGATTAGCACATCCTGTCGCAGAGGGGCTCCACTGGAGCGGATATCACCGATATGCAGGGAACATTGTCTCCACCCAGAAAAGGAACAGACACTTCCTACAGGGTCCACCTGCTCCAGGCCCCTTCCAATGATTAATGTAGGACATCTGTCGTCAGACAGACCGAGCGCCCCCAAACTGGCATGCCCAGAAGGGATGTGGTCAAGCGAGATAGAACCAACTGAAAACGCTCACTGTTTAGAACCTCAACAGGCGTAAGGACCTTCTAAGGGCCCCACCACCCCCAGAATCACAGGGAGTTTCAGTAGAAACCCTCCCCCTTCAACCTGATAAGTTGGCATCCATGGTGACCGTTTCCAGGAAGGGGCAAGAAGGAACTGCCCCCAGACAGGTCCCTTGAGTTCATCCACTTCCAAGAGAAAACCTTCTACCAGGTGGGAAGGCCCACAGACCCTGCTCCAGGGATGCTGGATCCCTGTCCTGTATTAACAATAGAAGTCACAGAAGGGCCCAAGGGGAACTGAGCATAAGGGACCTCTTCCGAGCAAGTCACCAACGGCCCACCAGCTGCATCCCTGCCTGGTGAAGGGACCGGGACAGCAATGAGGGACTGAGCCCATGTGACCAGATTGCCCACTTTATCGCTGAGAAGGGGAGATTCTGGTTTGAACCTAATCCAGAATCATTCCTAGTAATGGAGTTACGATTTAAGGGGGCCATGAGGACTTGGGGTGATTGATCACCCATCCAAATGACTCCCAATGGACACCACCAGCCGGGTATCCAACTTAGCCTGACGTAGAGACTGGGAAGTGAGAAAAGACGTCCAGGTAGGTCATCACGCGGACGCCCCTTGGTCTCATCAGAGACATCACCATCGTCAGAACCTGAGTGAGCACTCTGGGAGTTGAAGAGAGGCCAAATAACAAGGCCACAATTAGCAGTGTTGGACTATCAACACGAACCTGAAGAGCCTCAGAGACCTGAAGGCACAGGGATGTAAACATAAGCATTTTAGAGTTCCCCAGACGGCAAGAAGCCCACTGGGCGCAATGTGCTGATGGCCCATCTCAGAGTTTCCATGCAGAAACTGCCTGAAATTAGAGAATTGCTGTGAATCCAGAATGGGCCAGCCCGACCCATCCTTTTGGGGGACTGTGGAAAGGTTGGTGTAGCGGCCCCTGCCTGTTACGGGCAATCTGCAAGAGACCCTCAGACTTCGCAGGCCTAGCATGGCCTGTGCCAGCAACTGAACAGCGGCAGGGACCAGGAGTACCTGGGACCTGATAAGACTGGGGAAGGCCGCGCAGCAAACTATCTTGTATCTGGAGGACACAACCTCCTGAATCCACCAGAATGAGGCGAGATGCCTCCTGATAAGAGCAAGGTGCTGCAGCCATCCCCTCACCCATACGGGCGAGGGCGCCCCATCATGCTTGAGGGGGTTTGGTGGAAGATTTGGGCTTAGCCCCACCGGAGGGGCCAGGGCGTTGTCTGCTGCTCATGGGGCAGGAGTCTGCACGAAAAATCCGGAAGGACACCCCTGGTTCCTGTTTAACACTAAGGTAGGGGGGAGGAGGGGTGCCCCTGCCCCTAGGGGGCCTAGACAGCCGTCTGCGTAGGGGTGATTTGCCCTTTTTACCGAACAGGTCCAGACGGGCCCCAAATAGGCATTGACCTCTAAGGGAAGCCCAGTAAGAGTCTTTAGTAGCATCGTCAGCACCCCACTGTCGCAGCCAAACCAAGCGACGTATAGCCACCACAAGGGCAGAAGATCTTGCACACATTCTAATGGTGTCATCCAGCGCTAATAGGATAAATTTTACAAATACATCACAACTGGAGAGTGCATTAAACACCTCCCAGGGGAGATCCTCAGGGTGATCAAGCAACTTTCTAATGAGGGTTCTAGGGGCCACAGCAGTAATAGCCGCTGCACAGACCGGGCGCAGCGCCATCCCTGCACAAGAAAAGGCATGGGAGGCCAGCAGATCAATGCGCCGGTCCTCAGCATCCCGAAGGGTACTATAAGCAGGGGTTGTAATAAAGGGGGGATTAGGGACCCCTATGATCGGCGCATCCACCACGGGGGGAGATTACCAATAATTAACCACCTCAGGGGGAAAAGAGTGTTTCCTATCCCAGTCCCCTGGAACCCCTGGAAGTTTACTGGGGCATTCCCATTCCTTGAGCACAAGAGCATGGAAATGAGCCTGCTCTAGAAATTCCAAACGTGCAGTCGCAGTATGGAAACGCTCCCCTCTAGGCTTGGGGACCTCACCGGGGAGAGAGATAGACAGTGCCTTAAAGACCTTAATCAACAAATCGTCAGTGTCACACTGGCCCCAGTATTCAGGGCCAGAATCGTCATGACTCCTCGGCCTCTCATCAGATGAGCCTGAGTCAGAGAACAACTCCCCTTCATCAGAAGGGGTATAGTCACACGGAGTAGTAAACTCCTCGGTTCTCATAGAAAATACAGAAACATGAGGCGACAGGTGCCATGCGCTCTGACAACCTAGCAATAATCTGTTCAGCCGTAGGCAGTCTGGAAGGCCCAGCAGGCTGCAATTCCCCACTTGTATGCGACTCAGCAGGAGTGAGATTTAAGCCTGGGGTGATAGGTGAATTGAAGCTAGGTGCAGCCACTGGCCGACCTGATTGCAGAGCCAGTGCTTGCTCGGCACAGGGTACGCAGACCCGTGCCCTGTCAGCATCAGCATGGGGTTGTCCACACGCTATACACAGCCGGTCTTGTCCCAGAGGGACCCCGGTCACATAATTCTGAGATGCCTCCATATGGTGATTATTTAGACACAATATGCCAGCAGGGATTTACGCAATAGGCAACCCTGGATGCCCCAAGACCCACTAGGAAGGTGGGAGTAGATTTACAAGGCCCGCTAATTACACGGGGCCGGGAGAAGCCAATGGTGTTCACCAGTCTGAAAGACATAATGGGAATAAAGGGTGTCAGAACCATGCGCAGTAATCAAGGATCATGAAAAAAACGCCCGCGAGGGCACTTACAGACCAAGGGAGGAGGAGGACCGCTACCACGCGTGCGACTAGCATCAAAATGGCGCCGAGCGAACCTCGAAGGGCGGGCCAGAGCGGGCAGCGACGCGGAGCGCGGCAACCAGGTCCCCGCCCCCCCCCGAAGAGCGGGAAGCTCTGAGACAGATTCAACGTTGTCATGAAGCGAATTGAATAACTCACTTAGAAAAGCGATTTGCCAATGAAGGCGCCGCCGCCCGGCGCATAGACACACAATAAAAATGCAAACAGCGCGGCTCTGACACCAGGAATACCAGTCAAAGGACAATACTAAGGCCATAAGCGTGTAAACACCATACACTGAGACCACCACACACACACACCCCCCCCTTTCTTTCCCCCCGAGCTACGGGGGGGGGGGAACGAGGGAGGATGGCGACCCTTTGTACAGGGCCCACCGCTACACGGGGCATGGGGCAATAGTGCGGGAGGGGCATCCCCTAGAGGCTCACCATCAGCCTAAACCGCCTACCCTTTGGTGGGGGACTGCAGTGGAGCATGGCTCCATAAGCACGCATGGTGCTGCCTACCTTCACCCGACCAGCGCAGCCCAGGCTGGGAGGCACATCACAGGGAGGACGGGTGGGAATAGTCCAACAGGGCCGCAGGCTTTAATAGCCCCGCTCACCTACGAGAGAGTGATACTTCATGTCTTCGCAGTCAGCACTGCAGAGAAATCTGAGGATTTGTGGGAGGTCCCCGGGTATTTGAGGGCCGGGAGGAGCCTGTTTTTGCATTTCTCTGCAGTGCAGCGCCATCTGGCGGAGGATAACCCAAGTGTACGTACTATATCTGGAGCAGAACGTACTGTATTCTAAGAATATAAAGGCGTGGAGGATTGCACGCTTCTCCAACTACCCAATTCTGAGATCTCCAGCCTGTAGCTGTAAAGCCAGTTGTGGCTCACAGACACCGCGTCAGTGGCTCAAGCAGACCAGAACATTTGAGGAGGTCTAGCACACTGTGGTAAGGGATACTAGACAATGGATTGCATGGGGTAAATGTAGGAGTTGGTCAGACAAAGAAGTGTGCTGGTTTACCTGTCTTGGGAGTTTTCATCACCATACCCTAGTGCAGTGATATTCAACTGGCAGGCCTGGGTCCGAATGCGGACCTCGGCACCAGATTTCCAGACCCCTGACCTGGCAGCCCTGCACTTAATATATAATACTGTGGGGCCAAAAAAAAAAAAAACTCCCCGTTCTTTCCCAGTGCCCTGTAGGATTTTTGGAGTGGGGAGATCAACCTTTTTTTTTGTTCTATAGGCCCTCCCCAGTGTGCCGATTTCTAACAATCCACCCCCCGCGACAGCCCTCCGCCCGGACCTTCACCTCTCACTGTATGCCTTTAAATGGACCTTTACAAGAAGTGGTTGAGTACCCCTGCCCTAGTGCATCATGATGGGGTCATGTGATGTAAGACAGCATGTAGGATGGGAGCTGGTTAACGGAGATGTGGGAGCCTGTACAATTCTGCCATTTCAAGTGGACAAAAACCTGTGATTTTGACTATACACGGTTTTGGTCCTTGGCACCCTGATTTGGGGCAAGAAATCAGGCAGCCCTGGAGTGTAACATTTATAGGGCTGGGACCTCTACATATGTAAGGAAAGTAATTTTATGGGCAATAGGGAGCCACACACCATCTGCTTATTCACTTTCTGGGTTCTGGGGGGGGGGGGGGGGGTCACCTGCATTTTTGGGGATGAGGGGACTGGCCCACCAGAGGACCCTTAGGTGGGCCCTAGTCACAGACCTAGGCCTACCACCAGAGTAGGACAGAATGCCCATGACTAACCCAGTAGTTTGTCCTAAAGTGTTCTGGGAGTTTGTCTTTTTTTATTTAACATTTGTATTTCTACATATTTGAGACTTCAAATATGCAGAAATACAAACATTAATTAAAAAAAAAACTCTCCTAAACACTTTAGGAGAAAAAAAGGCCCCAAGAATGATATCCTCTGGTGGCCTCCAAGATGCTTCCGTCTGGCTATAAATTTAATTGGGGCTAACCCTCCAGCTAAAACACAAGAATGATTTTCTTTGGTGGGAGCAGAGCGGATCCTCATGCACACTGAACTGTCAGTGGTGATGCTTAGTATTTAGGAAGGACCAAAACCCACATATTTAACTAGTATTCCCTTAATTGCCCCCCCCCCCCCCCCATGAAGAGGAACTTTTGCCCGTTTTCACTGCTCCTGCTTTACTCTTCTCTCCGTTAATTCCACCTTTTAGCTAGATTTTTAAAAATCTCACCCGTGCGTTATTTTCTACCTATTTTCCCACTGATAAAAAGGCCCAGGATCACACAAATTTATATGTTTGGAAGTTTTCAAAATGAAAAATCATGCAAAATGAAAAATTAGACCACCCCAAGATAGCTTGGATCAATCGGTTGAGAATGAAATAGGCCAATAAAAATGGTATTTTCATGGGAAAACAGGCCCGAATGGCTCTTCTGTGTAGGTACTCTGGGAACCCCCCTCCATCAGCAGTTTGCGTATCAGCAATTGGCAACCCTGATCTAAGCTTCTGCTCCCCCTAGTGACAGCTAGAGTTTGCCTATGCTCAAACAAGACCACACAGGGGGAGAACTAGCTGAAATTATTATTAGATAGGACATATTAGAAAGGCATCTTCAGGATGTAGGAGTAAAGAAAGCATTCTCGTGAGCCCTATCATTTTAAACAACATTGGGTGTTTATTAAAATCATTCAGGTAGTCAGACACATTTAAGCGTCATACAGTATTCATCATAACACAGGACATTTAAAGCAATTACCGTAACCATTTAGGTGCTGGGGTGACCTGGAAAGGACAGCGTACTGCTGACAGTAGAATATAGCCCTCTTTAGAAATTTTTTTTTAGTATAGGAGGCCTCTAATTGAAGGACAAGGAGATTATATGTTTTTGAAACGTTACACCAATGCTGTATATATAAAAAAGGCAACACACATGAAAATCAATATCGCTACAAAAAAGAGCTGCCATAATAAAAATAAAACCACATCCACTTGTGAAGCCGATATTACAGTTAAGAATAGGACTGTTGGACACCTTAAAGCGGTTTTTGCCCCTCCGCAGCAAAAGAACCTTTGAAGGATCCTTCCCGTTGTGTGCTCTGGGATACTTCTGGGTGGTAGGATTTAGTCCCCCCCCCCCCCCCCCCTCCGACACTAGGTTATATTCACATAAGCCACTCTCTCCAACTATATAACACTGGTTTACAATGAGCCACCAATCACTTTAGGGTCATTATAATGAAGGGGGGATGAATTTTTAACAAGGAAATATTACTTCTACTTTTTTGGACCTTCAGTAAGAAATGATTGGAACTCGAGAGCTTTTATGACTCAAGATACCCCACCATGCTTACTGTAACAAGCCCTATATTGGGCTGCTAATCTCTTCTGTGTTCCCTTGCCGTCAGCAGCTGGTCTGATGCTCCACATGACTGTGGGTGTTTGAGCAAGAAGGTGCACAATGTTGTGCGAGCCCCTCCCCCATACTAACACATTTGATTGACGCAATTCTCATAGGGCAATGGACCCCAGCCTATAGGCTGGGAGCCACATTAGACTTCCCGAAGATTCCACACAAAGGGGTATCCCTACATGAGATGAACAGCAGCTTACCTTGCCAAGCGTTCCTCCAGCACTGTGCCTCCTCTAAGTTTGGCACAGTGGATGGGGAAATTTACTTTCTCATCTCCCTCTCCAGCCCCACCCCACCAATGTGGGCCACTAATACTAGCTCGGTGAGCTTGTCCAAACCACACCCCCTCTGTACAGATGGCTGAGATGGCACTCTCAGAGCCATTCAAGCACAGCTAAAAACACAACCAGGGTGATGAGAATGCCTTTGAATCAAGATCTCAGGCTCTTACAGACCCTGCTTATTATGCTGAATACTATGCAGCATCACAGATTCAATAGGCATGCCCACTTGCTTCAGAAGAGAAATCATAATTTCTTCAATTTAAAGATGGAAAACCATTTAGGACAGTGCAAAACGTAGCCTGACGCAGTGGTGTAAATTTTGCCTTGGGCCAAAATATCACTTTAAGGAAAGAAAGGTTGGGTAGGGAGTCAGACCCACTGCTGGCAGCGAGGAAAAGTGGAATTAGCTCTGCTCAGTTTGGGGCTTGCCGTTACAGGGATGACCCCCAGTTGCCCGAGTTAACAGACCTCCAGTTTTTGTGCCTGAAGATCTGCCCTAACCCATTTATAATACACAGTATATTGTTATTTATAGTGGGCTAATTTTTGTAGGCTCTTTGGTACCTTTTATATCCTTGGGAGGATGCAGCTAAAGTGTATACAAGTCTCCAATGTGAATGTTTCTAGAGCAAGCTTCACCATCTACTCAAAACGCCAACCAAAAAGTAAAAACATTTTAGATCAAGCCGACTGATGATATCAGAAAATAATTAAACACGTACTTTTAAGCTTTAGCTGAGATTCTGCTACAGGTCGCGAACGGTGAGAGACGATTGGCAGCGCAGCGACTGCTTATTAAGATTTGGCGTGGCCGAAGCTGTATTGCTCACTGCTCTCTGTGCAGGTTTTTGGTGTGTAGTTTAACATTAAGGTTGTAACAGTTTTGTAATAGAGACATATATAATATGTCACACAAGTCAGAGTCCACGTGGAATCTGCAGCGGGTGGGGGTGTGCACTACTACATATGATGAATGATAAATAATTTAAGGTGCTGGCTATACAAGGGACACAATGTGTGAACGGTAAGTACAGAACGGGAACCCTAGACCTGTCCCCTGAAAAAACCCTTATATTGCTGCCGCACACTAATAACATTACATGTCTCAAAAATATTGAAAAATATGTTAATTCATTTTATTACTATAAAGCATTCAAAATGTACACTATTTACACATAAAAGACACATTTAAAAAACATAAACACACTACGTCTGAGGTCCAGACCCCTAAAATGGCTCAATAATCCTTTAGTGGCTAAATAAGTATGATAATGACACTGAGCCTAAAAAATGAAATGGGGTAGCGGAAATATTAAGATTAAAACCTATAATGGTGCATAAGTGCTATCAGGTGAAACTCACTTCTCTATCAAAATCAAACCAAAAAAGGAAAAAACAAAACTTGTGCAAAAATGAAAAAATATAAAAATATATCAAAAACATCAAATGCATGTGAGATGATCATAAAGATCCATTAATTCGAGTGCCAAAGTGCATGGTGCAAAAGGGGGGGGATCCATGAAAATATATTGTAAACACCCCAATGGTTCAGGTGGTCTAATTAGTCAAAAATCCTGTATAATGACAAATACTATTTACATCACCATATAGTCAGGCCTCCGGGGTCGCCTCCAAACGGTTCCCACCGACGCGTTGCGTGGCTCTACGCCACTTCGCCAGGGTGACGTAGAGCCACGCAACGCGTCGGTGGGAACCGTTTGGAGGCGACCCCGGAGGCCTGACTATATGGTGATGTAAATAGTATTTGTCATTATACAGGATTTTTGACTAATTAGACCACCTGAACCATTGGGGTGTTTACAATATATTTTCATGGATCCCCCCCCTTTTGCACCATGCACTTTGGCACTCGAATTAATGGATCTTTATGATCATCTCACATGCATTTGATGTTTTTGATATATTTTTATATTTTTTCATTTTTGCACAAGTTTTGTTTTTTCCTTTTTTGGTTTGATTTTGATAGAGAAGTGAGTTTCACCTGATAGCACTTATGCACCATTATAGGTTTTAATCTTAATATTTCCGCTACCCCATTTCATTTTTTAGGCTCAGTGTCATTATCATACTTATTTAGCCACTAAAGGATTATTGAGCCATTTTAGGGGTCTGGACCTCAGACGTAGTGTGTTTATGTTTTTTAAATGTGTCTTTTATGTGTAAATAGTGTACATTTTGAATGCTTTATAGTAATAAAATGAATTAACATATTTTTCAATATTTTTGAGACATGTAATGTTATTAGTGTGCGGCAGCAATATAAGGGTTTTTTCAGGGGACAGGTCTAGGGTTCCCGTTCTGTACTTACAAGTCAGAGTCCAGACAAGACGTGTGGCAGGACCCCCGAGAACCATCTCTTGAATGTTTTACACTTAATTCCATTGCATTTTCGTACCCATGCATTTTAAGCATCAACAAATATTAGTTACATCAATTGAAATAAAAAAGGTACAAATAAGACAAATATGAAAGTTTAAAAAAAAAACAAAAAACGATTTTTAGCCATATGACAACTGCTTTCTGCGGACATCAAGGCTTTCCATGCTGGTTAGTAGAACCCCCCGGCTTCTTCTTACTGATTAGAATATCTAAAGATCTGCTTTTCAGTACAGTGTCTTTTCAAAAAAATGGAAGCGTGGGTTAGTGTAAGATGTAGGGGGTTGATTGGTGGGAAGGAGCCCCAAGGAGCAGGACGACACATAGAAACCTTTCTATATTTCTAGGTGTCGGCCGCTCCTTGGGGCTCCTTCCCACCAATCAACCCCCTACTTCTTACACTAACCCACGCTTCCCTGGCAAAATGCAGCCACATGATTGGTCAGCGCCGATCGCCAGTAGAACCATGGAAGCCTGAGAACATGACACATGACCACGCCACTGGCCATTCGCTCGGTCACATTTGCGGGGGGAGCAAGTGAGATTTATGTACTGCAGTGGGTTGATCTGAACCCCGCCCCCGAGTGAACCATCATATCTTTTGTAAAATGGGTGTTATTCCACTATAAGGAGAGATTGTCCAAGCAAGAAGAAAAAAAAGCTGTACTCCCCTTTCTATCCCCTGCAGCTGATCCCTCAAATATTGAAGCTCACCTAATCAATTGACCTAGTTAACCCCACCCGCTCCATTCACAGCAAGGGGAGGTCTCAGACATGATAGGCTACCTCCATTGCCATGAATTGCTGTGAATTGGCTGCAGGGTGTGAAGGTTGAGGCCCGACAGCATTGGACTGAAACAAGTTTTAATGTGCCAGAATAGGAGCAATCAGCTGTGGGGGGATAAAAGGCAAGTATACTTATTTTTCTGCATGGACAATCCCTTTAAATGTAAACAAACTGTTACAATAACTCAATAAAAAGTAAAAAAAAAAAAAAAGACCTATCAAAGTCCTACAGCCGCTTGTGTGCAGTTGCCATGCGGCTACACATGAGCTTGCATAGAGCGGGTTGATATGAACCGTATGTAGAGGTGAACCGTATGTAGAGGGTGTGAGCATGCTTGTAGACATGGAGGCCTGGAGGTTGGTGCTCAGGAGGAGCTCCGAGGCGTTTCTTCTCCCGACGCTGAAAACGGCCAATGACTGGAAGCAGATGGGGCTTTTGGGATTTAGCGTAGCTTCAGATCGTCCGCGCTGCCCAGACCGGCAGGGTCCTGCTGCCGCCGAGCCTACATCAGAGAGAAATTCTGTTTAAAGTTAGCACAGCAATTTGTGCTAAATACTGCAACATAAAAAAAGCACAGTACAAAGAGCGGGACATTATTCCTGAAGGACCATGACAGGGAGGTCATCAGGAGAGCAGTGCACGATGAGAAGCCAAAAACTATTCACTTTGATGATCGCATTAGTGACTGTATCAGCCACTTCTCTGGCCAGCCATGGGCACTTAGGTTTCACATGGAATAAATAGGGGTCAGTGTCTTCCCACCGTCCCATTCTGCTCCTGTCGCCAATATAACCAATGATGTCACAATCACTGCAGCACTGCAGGCACAATGAACACACATTCAGTCACTAACCACCTCTGCCAAGGTAAAGTGCACACACAGATCGTTTCCCAACTGACCTGTTATGTGTATAGAAAGGAGCAAAACTCAAGATTTTCACTTTCCTGAGTTTTTTCCTCCTGCTGGGATCATCCTGATTAGGTATAGCAGGGATGTAACCACAGGGCAGAATTTCCAGCAAGGTGAGAGCACAGGCTATAGAGCCTTTTAGCCACCAGTTAGGCGGTTGCCTTAAAGTGGAACAAAAACCCGGTAATTTCGACTTTCCTGGGTTAAGCTCCATTCCCTCGGGGCATCCTGAATTGGGATGACCCGCTGTGAAACCCCCAGAATGCCACTTTTCACTCACCTCTTCCTGGCCCCCATTCCTTCCAATGGCACATATGAGGTCTCTCGTACAATGAAAGCCGCCTGCCGTGACCATGTCATTCAGCAAACGGCACTCTTTGTGCCGTTGGAGTGAGGGAATGTGCGTGTATATGGTGCCCTGGGAGGTTTTACACTTTAGGTTCCAGGGCCGACCTGGGTGGGTTTTGTTCTGTTTTAAAGTGAACCTATCACCATCATTGCTGGCCCTGTAGTCTAACAGACTCCAGGTCCCTGCCCCTAGGGCACCCCAATTTCCATTGCATTGCATACCTTTCTGGGGGACCAGTACTGCAGTTGTAGGTAGCATCCCCAGTATCCCTGCAGCCGAGGTGTGCTCCCATGCACAGCCATTCAGATAAGCGCCACAGACTGAAGAGAAACTTTTGGATGTGGTCGCTCTCTATGCTGGCACGCTGTTCAAAACAGAGCTTTATGCCGTGCATCAATATGCATGGCATAACGCGATGATTGGGTGAGAACCCAAGTGTGCCATGGGAACATCAGACGGGTGAGTTTTGTGGGCGATCTGGGGGGGGGGGGGGGGGGGGGGGGGGTTGGACCCCAAATCAGTCTGCCCCAGGAAAAAGGGATCTATATCGAGGATAATAAAAAGGGCCTATTTAATGCTTTCAAATACCTGACTATTTTTTGGGCTATAAGTTATATGGGGCTTCTACCATCTATTCCCTTCCCTGGGCTCCCAGCCATCGCTCAGTGCTGAATGTGGCTCTCATATCCGGAAAGGTTTTACAGAGCCTCTACACTGCACGAGCAAAATAAATGCTTCAACTGCCCTTCCCCCTTTTTTCATGTTATAATTCAGAGTGTACAGGTTGATAACACCTCATTTAAACAGAAATGACTTTCAATCGGAACAGCAGAGGGCGCTCCAGTTACAATTGTGCTCAACATTTCTGCAAAACCAAAATCAAGCATTGCTATGCTCTGGAAGGGGCTCCAAAGACTGCTATATTTCAGAGATGCAAAGGCTTCACATATCAAGCGTGTGGGGGGGCCCTTGTGGAGCGTCTTTGAGGAGTATTTGCACTGTTTCAGCTGTTAATGCTCCACTTTCTATGGAGCGATAATTGCTAAAACTTTGTTTCCCCCAATGAGGAACTTTGGAGGTCCTCAGGGCCACTCCTTGGGGCAAAATGGGATGTCCTGCTGAAGCCCTAGGGAAACCATGTGGACTTCCCATGGTGTGTGGGTGTGTGTCACTCCTCAGGTCACCGCTGAGGCACGAACCCACTCACACAGCAGGGCACCCAAAACCAGGATGCCCCACTGGAGAGCAACAACACTTGTTGTTTTCATACTTCAAGTAGATAAATTATTTTTTCCCGTCCAATTGGCCTGCACATGCACAGTTGGAGAAGGAGGGGTTCCGGCACCGGAGCATGCCAAACCGCAATGCCACGCCAGAGAGGAAAAGAAATCTTGGGTTTCATTCTACATGAATAGTGCTACAGTATATTGTATACACCACTACACAAATAATACAGTCATGTAGGGCTGGCCTAGGTGAAGTGTTGACACAGGTTGTACCAGGGGCACCCCTGGGGATGCCTGGGAACAATATGGTGCATGCACACAATTATTATTATTATTACTCAGTGGTACTGACCAGTTATGGGCATCACAGGCGTAAAACCCTCACCTGCATTTCCTCCCGGTGAGAGCGGTCTCTGTCCTCAAACTCCCGGGTTCTCCTACGAGCTTCCTCGAAAGCCTGCTGTGCCAGAGCATCCTCGTGCTGCAATCCAAAAGCAACAAAGGCTTTCATTTGTCAGGTTTTTAAAGGCACTCTAAAACACCAATAACAAAAAAAAAAAAAAATAATAAAAAAAAAAAAAAAAAAAAGGACAGCAAGCAGGAATTGAAGCAAACAAAGCGCCTTGGCTTAGAATACATAAGGTATCTACATATTATAATATTTTAACATGCATTGAAAGAGCTTATTTTACATGGTTCAACAGGGGGATGAGGAGGGAGGTGCTTGGACAGGAACATTAAAGCGGACCAATATAACTTTACCTTTTCAAAGAGCTCACAGCGCATGCATGGCCATCACTTGCATCCTCTTTCAGCTGCACTTGGCCTCGCCTGCCGCAACTGAATGGCTGGTGTGCGCACAACCAAAGGACGAGTGATGCCATGTGCCGCCAATGTGTGCGGCTGGGACCGAGGAGAGGCAAGTTTACTAGGCGAATGCTGGGGTTTCACACAGCGGTTATCCCAAAACCTGGGTGCCCTAGAGGGACAGATCAAAACCCAGGATAGTGACAATCAAGGGTTTGGGTCCACTTTAAGGTCTTTATCCGAACAGAACTATCAGGGTTGGGTTGCCTTCCAGGCCCAAAATGCTGATGGCATAGCTGTGGTGCAACCATTCATATTGGCTGGGACAGGAGCGCTACCCACTCTACAGGCAAACTGGGGATGCGGCCAGCAGGCTGGGTCACGTCAGCCGGCATTCTTGAGATCAGCCAATAGGCAATGATCGTCTTGATGATCGAAATTCCGCTGGGAAGGAATAAAGGGATTTCCATTTGCTTCCTTAGGCTGTCGTCCAATCAGAGCTGTTTGCTGTACATATTAAATGTTCAGCAAATAGCCCTGTTTACGGCAACTGCGATTGCGAGCAGCACATCCCCAGCAGCCAGCATGCTCTGGCCCCCCACCTATCCGAATGGCTGGGTGCAGGAAAGCACTCGTTTACATTGGTGATGGAGTCAGAAAGCAGTTAAATCTTTCCGGCATCCCAAGGGGGTTTCATACAGCGGGGCATCCAGATTTGGGCCACAGGCCAGCTCTGGCATATTTTCCACACTGGGTTTTGTTCCGCTTTAAGAAGTTCCTTTTTTACCCCCTCAAACGACTTTACCAACCTGTGCTCGGTCTTCATCGAACTCGAGGCATCCCATTCCATCAAGCCTCTGCATGTCAATCCATCCCTTCCACATCACACAGACTCCATTAAGGATCATCGGAGCTTTTAAATACACCTGAAATAAAGGATTACATATTATTCACAGTAAACGATGAATTTAATTTATTTACTTTACTTACAGAAAGCAGATTTGCTGAACAAGTGGCAGTAAAGTGTGGAATTTTATTTAATAAAAAATAAAAGGTAAAGGCATCCAAGTTAAAAAAAATACAATTCTGTGATTACTCACCTGTAGAATTGGTATTATATGTATACAGCACGCCCTGTTCCAGAAGGTATTCCTTACACTTGGGATACACTCCAGTAGATGGCGCTGGACTGCAGAGACAGAAAAGTGGCTCGTCCCGGCCCCATATATACCCGGGACCTCCCACAAAATCCCCAGTATTGAAAAGCAGTTAGCAAGAGACCGGGAGAACTATAACCATTATATGAAAATTTGAACATAAAAACAATCACCATAAAGAGGTAACTAAAGATAATGATAACAAGGGTGGGGTGGAACAGGACGTGCTGTATACATATAATACCAATTCTACAGGTGAGTAATCACAGAATTGTATTATTCTAAGTATACAGCACGTCCTGTTCCAGAAGATATTCCTTACTCTTGGGACATCCAATAGCAGTGTCTGTAAGGTAGGGTGGGATCCCCAAAAGTAACAGCAGACAGTTTAAACCACTGCCGCCTGCAGAACCTTGCGGCCAAAAGCAGCATCAGCTGAGGCCCTAACATCAACCTTGTAAAACTTTGAAAAAAGTATGAACAGAAGACCAAGTAGCAGCCTTGCAAACTTGTTCAACAGAAGCTTGGTGCTGAAAAGCCCAAGAGGCACCAATAGCACAAGTAGAATAAGCAGTAAGGTGGAAGGGAGGTTCCTTCCCCTTAGAGTAAGCCTGAATCACAGCCTGACGTATCCACTTACTGATAGTGGACTTAGCTGGAGCCAGGCCTTTCTTAGGTCCAGACGGAAGCACAAAAAGAGCATCAGTCTTCCTGAAGGATTCAGTAGCCACCAAATAGAACTTCAGGGTTCTGACTAAGTCCAAAGAATGCAAAACCCTTTCCTTAGGGTTACTAGGATTAGGACACAGAGAAGGCAAAACAATGTCCTGACTGAGATGAAATAAAATTAGACTAAGCTAGCTGGGCAGCACTCGCCTAATAGCCACTAACACCTATAAACACAGTAATATATGTGTGCACACTCAGCCCAGGACCATAATGTGGAAACCAAGGCTAAAAAATGGGGGAACCCACCCTCCCCCAAAAACAAGTACCGGGCTAGAAATCAGTGGCACTACTGATGAATATACAAAATTATGAAAATTTATTGTTCACAAATGGTTAGACAATTAAGACATGCTACCACAATTACATACGCACAATAGACATGACATACAAGTATAAAAACAACAGGGGGCCCCAGGGGTCTGTTCAATTCATAAAAAAACCCTAAAAATCCATCCTGAAAAAAGAAAAACGCCTAATAATCTATCATAAATATGTGCAAGTCTACAATCAATGTGTGCAATTGTGCCATATATCAACACTATTTAATAGAAAAATCTCCAAAATCACTCAAAGAAATCACAGGAGGACTAACCAGGGTGTGCAAGGGAAATAAACAGTTATTCAAAAGTATGATAACACAAAGAAAAAGTAACAGTGCATTTATACAGACCAACCGGGGGTACCCCTGTGAGGATACAACGCCAACGCGTGTCGTAGTGACCACACACTACTTCATCAGGGCGACAATAAGGGGAGCCCCACAATGAATCCCTTAAGTAGCAGCAAGCGTACCCGCCCCAAAAGGAAAAGGACCAATGTGAGCCCACAATGTATAAAGCCCACCTAATTACCCGCCTCCCGCGCGTCCCGACTGGCCAGTGCGCAACCTCGCAGATCAATGAACTAATAACCGGCATAATGACTAAGCTGCAGCTGAGCCGGGACTCGCGCATGCGCACTCCGGCCGGAAGTGCGCCACGCGAGTCCCGCTCGCTGTTGCCGGGCAACGCGTGGCGAGACATAAAGCCATAACAATGACCAAAACTGGCCAGACAGGAAGATATCCATCACATCCAAACCCCGTGGGGCAAACCGCATAAGCGGGAGGCAATTATGTGACAAAAGTGCCCCACCGCGAGAGGCCGGAGCGCACGTGGGCCGCAGTCCCCATCTCTGTGACGTCACCAGCGCTCCGGCCGCCCAATGCGTGTGTACAGCCCAAGAATGACAGGGCGGTGCAAGAAGTGACAAATGAGCACCCGGGGGGGCGGGAAGAGAGGGGTACTATATACAGAAGGCTGACAGTGGGATCACAATACTAAGTACATAGCGGGGCGGTATATACAAAAAATCAATGCCTTATGTGCTAATGTGCTGTAACAGGCAACTGTCAGCACATAAGCCAATATAGGGACCAATGCGGGGACCCCCTTGATATCCTTATAAAACAAAGTTACACAGTTAACAACATCTAACTAAATTAACCAACCATTTAATTATTTATTATCCATCTATAAACAACAGATCACATATCATAAAATTAAATCAGTACTTTTAAACTGGTCCTATGCAAAAAAACAGATAAATGTTATACTCATTCACATTGAGCATATTGATAAAATCATCCAATTCATCCTCGGTCCCCCGCCACAGCATCAACACGTCATCGATGTATCGGTACCAACCCAGCACGTGCCGGCAGTACTCCATGGATTCATCCTGAAACACCACCTCTCGCTCCCACCACCCCAGGAAAAGGTTGGCAATGGAGGGTGCACAACGCGCCCCCATTGCCACCCCACAGTTTTGCCCATCCAACCCCCAGCTTTGCCAATCCATTATTCTCCCAGCTCTGGTCATCCACCCACCCCCCAGCTCTGCCTATTAATTCCTTTTTATAGTTTGGCTTGGGGAATCTATAGGCTCTCTCCCAGTGTGCTGATTTCTAACTATCCACCCCCCGCGACAGCCCTCCGTCTGGACCTTCACCTCTCACCGAATGCCTTTAAAAATGGACCTTTACAAGAAGTGGTTGAGTACCTCTGCTCTAGCAGGTAAACAATATACGTTCTCCTTTACTGCCCAACTAAAGGAAGAAAGGTTGAAACTACGAAGACGGCACAGTAAAAGAAAGCCATATTCACAGGGATATAAATAAATTAGGTGGCTGTTATAGTAAAAATAACCAGCCCCTAGATATTAGAAAAATACCATTTTGTGATTACTCACCTGTAAAATGGGTATTATAAGTATGTCTCACACCCTGCTTCGGAAATATTAATTACACGTGGGTTATGTCCAGTAGAGGGCGAACTTCTGCAGAGATGACCAGAAAAAAGAAGCCCCTCCCAGTCCATAAATACCTGGGACCTCCCACACATTCCCCAGTATAAGAAAGCAGTAAGGGGACCAGGAAGAGCCAATAAAATCTAAGAGAAAAAAGTTTCACCATATAGAGGATCCAAGATACAACTCAGGGTGGGACGAAGCAGGGTGTGAGACCCGCACATCAACCTTATAAAACTTGGAAAAAGTATGAACGGAAGACCAAGTAGCAGCCTAACAAACTTGTTCAACAGAAGCCTGGTGCTGAAAGGCCCAAGAAGCCCCAACAGCACGAGTAGAATGAGCAGTGATCTGAAAAGGGGGAACCTTCCCCTTGGCAATATAGGCCCCAACAATTGCCTGGCGAATCGATTTACTAATAGTAGACTTGGCGGGCGCCAAACCTTTCCTGGGCCCGGAGGGCACCACGAACAAGGCGTCCGTCTTACGAACGGGAGAAGTAGCAACCAAATAATACTTCACACAACGAACCACATCCAAAGAATGCAAAACCCTCTCCTTGTCATTGCTAGGCTTAGGACACAAGGAAGGGAGAACTACATCCTGATTGAGGTGGAAGGCAGAAACCACCTTAGGAAGGAAATCTGGCTTAAAGCGAAAGACCACCTTGTCCTGGTGTCTCTCAAAGTAAGGGGCCTGAATGGACAGAGCCGCCAACCCAGAGACACGCCGAACAGAGGTAATAGCCACCAAAAATGCAACCTTTTGAGTGAGCACAGAAAGTGCAACATCCTGCACCGGCTCAAAAGGAGGCCCCTGGACGGCCGACAGAACCAAATTCAAATCCCAAACGGGCAACAAAGGCTTTCTAGGAGGCCGCACATGAGTGACCCCCTGGTAAAAAGTCTTAACCAGAGGATGCAGAGCAAAAGACCTTTGAAAGAAGACAGTCAGAACAGAGACCTGCCCTTTCAAGGTACTAAGCTGGAACCCCAGGTCCAGACCGTGTTGAAGAAACTCCAAAATCCTATAAAATCGAAAACACCCTGCAGGGCAAGACCCTAGCCTCCCACCAGTCAATATAGGACCTCCAAGTCCTGTAGTATATGTTAGAGGAAGATCTCTTCCTAGCTCTAACAAGAGTCTGAATCACAGCCTCAGACAAACCTTCCTCCCTTAAGATGGAGGTTTAAGCAGCGATGCCGTCAAAGCCAGCATTTGTAAATTGGGGTAACGTAGTCAATCCCAATCCGGAAACAGGGGCAGCCTGTACTGATCTACCGCCACCCTTACGACTTCTGCGAACCAAACCTGTCTTGGCCATATTGGGGCCACCAGAATTGATGGTGCACCACCTTGCCTACCATGGAGAAGGGGGAAAACAGGTACAGTAACCCCAGATCCCTCCAGGCAAGAGACATGGCGTCCACTGCCAGGGCCAGAGGATCCTGAGACAGAGACAAATGTTGGGAGCTTGTGATTGTGACGTGAGGCAAAGAGATCCACCTCCGGAATCCCCCACTTGTGACAGTGGGACCAGAATACCTTGTGGTTGAGAGACCATTCCCCTCGGCGAGAGAATCCCCTGCTCAGGGAGTCCGCCTCCGTGTTTTCCACTCCCGGAATGTACACTGCTGAGATGCATGGAACATTGCTCTCCGCCCATGTCAGAATCAGAGAAACTTCCCTGAGGGCACTCCTGCTGCGAGTGCCTCCTTGGTGATTGATGTAAGCGACCGCAGTTCGATTGTCTGATCGAACCTGAACCGGTAGGCCCCGCAGGTGATGCGTCAAGCATGAGAGAACCAATGGAATAGCTGGGAGCCTCCTGAGGACCCCACAGCCCCCTGAACTGATGTTTCTTCCAAAAACCTCCCCAGCCCGACAGGCTGGCGTCCGTGGTAACTGTCTCCTAACAAGGGGTCAGAAAAGACCTGCCCCTCGACAGATTGCTTGGTTCCAGCCACCACTGAAGGGACCGTGAACCCGGGGAGACATCAGGAAAGACTGATCCAATGACTGCGGACATCTGTCCCAGGCCAATAATAGATGGAGCTGGAGCGACCTCATGTGGAACTGAGCAAAGGGAACTGCCTCGAAGGAAGCCACCATCAATCCCACCAGTCTCATCCCTAGCCGGATAGAAGGACGAGGTCTGGACAGGAGAAGACGTATCAGATCGTAAACCATCTGCACCTTGGACCGAGGTAGGAACACCCTAGTCTGAATGGTATCCAGATTCATGCCCAGAAACTAGATCTCCCTTGAGGGGGAGAGAGAAGACTTGGGATGGTTGATCACCCAGCCGAACCTCTCCAGCGTCGCCACCACCGACCTGGTGTCCAGCTCCGCCTGACAGAGAGGATGCCGTAATGAGGAGGTCGTCCAGATATGCCACAATGCAAATGCCCTGGGCTCTGAGAAGGGCCATTATGCCCGCCAGCACCTTGGTGAACACCCTTGGTGCCGAAGTCAACCCGAACGGGAGGGCCACGAACTGAAAGTACTGATCTCCCACCACAAACCTGAGAAATCTCTGGTGTGCTGGGAAGATTGGTACATGAAGGTAAGCATCCTTAAAGTCGATGGACGTCATGAAATCCCCCTGACGAAGGGAACTGATGGCTGAGCGCAGAGTCTCCATGCGGAACTTCTTGGTTCTGATGAACCTGTTGAGAAGCTTCAAATCCAGAATGGGTCTTATGGATCCATCCTTTTTGGAAACCGTGAAGAGGTTGGAATAATAGCCCCGGCTCTCTCTGAGAAAGGCACCGGGCCTATGACTTCCATGTCCAGAAGATTCTTTACAGCCAACAGGAGCCCCTGGGCAGCCCGGGGATCCGAGGGCACCCGAGACCTTAGGAATCTGGGAGGAGGCCGGTACTCAAACTCGTTTACCCAGAAGAAACCACTTCCAAGATCCATTTGTCTGATCTCCCGGGCCCAGACCTGGAAGAAGTGCCGCAGCCGTCCCCCCACCAGCAAAGGTGAGGGCGTCCCCTCATAGCTGAGCTGGCTAGGCAGCGGGCTTGGGCTTGGAACCCCAGTTAGGGCCTGGACGTGCACGTCCTCTGCCTCTGTTCCAGGAATCACCTCCGAAATTAGAGTAGGCAAAACCTCTGCCTGCTCTGGCACCGCGAAAGGAAGGATTGAAGGAGCCTGCCCCCCGAAAGGGGCGACGCTGCTTCTTACGCTGAGGTAACCCTCCACCCTTCGCCACTGAATCTAATTTATCCCCGAACAGCCGCGTACCCAGGAAGGGTAGCACTGTAGTGATTTCTTAGACGCAATGTCAGCCGCCCACTGGCGTAACCAGACCAATCGGCGAATAGCCACCAGCAACGCCGAAATTCTACTACACATAATAATTGTCCATCATCCATAGCAGATAAAACAAAGGTCATAAATAATTCACACCGCTTAAGGGCTGTGGATTCATCACTGGCCGGGTTAAGCTGGTGACCTGGTAGCCACAGCCGCGAGCGCCGAGGCACAAACAGGCCGCAAGGCTGAACCCACGCTGGCAAAGGCATGGCATGCCATCTGATCAATGCGTTTGTCCTCACCATCTCTAAGAGGTGGCGTCCACCGGGAAGGGATACCTCCTATCCCATCCATGAGGAACGCCGGGGAGCCGGCTAGGCCTCTCCCATTCCTTAAGAATCATGCTTTCAAAATGATTCTGATTTGGGAACTCCAAGCGAGGCTTAGAAGTCCCAAAGAATTCCCCCTTCTGCGGAGGGGACTCTGCTGGCGGAGAAATAGCCAGTACCTCAAATAGATGGGCCAGGACTTTGGGGGTTATCCACGGTCTCCCCCAGCGCCTGCCCATCATCAGTATCAAAAAACTGCTGATCCTCAGCATCAGATTCCTCAAACAATTCCCCCTCCTCAAGTGGGGAATAATCAGACCAGTCAAGGGAATCATAGGCATCAAAATCCAATACCTGCGCGGTCGTAGACAGATGCCTCCTCTTAGCTGGGGCCTTTCTGGCCGCAGAGCTAGAAATCAATTTCTCGATGTTGGCCAATCTAGCGCATACATCAGATTGCGACTCCCCGCCGATGACCGTGTCACTTGGAGTACGGGTAAGGCGGGGTGGGGTAGTTGAGACCGGAGGCATGGACCCAGACGCCTGGGACCCAGACTGCCGCGTTATGGCCTGCTGAGCACATGGTATGCAAATAAGTACATTATCCCCCCTAAGGGATACCCCACAACCCACACACTGCCGGGATTGCCCGAAGGGAGTCCGAGCCCGGTATCCTGGGAAGCCTCCATATGGTGATTTTAAGGTAGTCGCAATGACCAGAGGGAATTACGCTGCCAGAGCTACCCAGGATGCCCCTTTAAGTCCCTAGTGGGAGGATTTGTAGGACCCCAATTTTGCTCTAAGGGACCCTAGGACCGGGAGAACCCCCTTTTGTAATAGGTAGGGAGTCCTCCTGAAAGACACAATGGGGAGGGCCCATGAGAAAGGCACACAATCAATGCACAATCATACAGCAACAATATAAATATATAAAAATTTCTAAACATATATGGAGGACTGAAAGGCGCTGCCCCAAAACGCTAGAACGGGGCACAATAATAGCATGAAAACAAGTATATGGGCCCCGCAGGGCACTCACAGCAGGAAAATGGCATCCATCCATCAGAGATCCAGTGAAAGAGAGAGAAGGGAAGGGCGGGCCAGCGCGCCGCGCCTGGCCCCGCCCCCCTCCCTCAGCACTAGAGAGACGCGGATCCCAGCGAATAGCTGGGCTCCGCAATGGCGCCAGAAGAGGGGGGCGGACCGCGGCGATCGTGCCGAACGCCCGGCCCACGCCCCCAGTCCGAGCGCACCTGAGGGTAAGAAGCTTCCCCAACAAAAAGCCACCAATGCGGCCATAAGGCCCAGTAGTAACAGAGACAGTGAAGCACAAGCACACACCACACACATAGTAAACCATAAAATAAAGTTATGAGGGAAAGAAGCCCCCCCCCCCATAGAGGGGCACTGGGAGACCCGGAAGGGGAGAGAATCCCACACTACAGAGTAAAAGGGATATCAGGGACAGGGCATCCCAAACCAGGATCACCAACCTGGATACCGCCTACCCCTTAAAATGGGGTCTCACGGGGGGCATGGCTCCCTAAAAACACCTCTAAGGTGTAGTCTACCGTCGCCAGGACCTCGGGCAGAAATAGAGAAAAAAGGGGCCGGGGTCAACCCCGGCTTACTTGCAAGGAGGAGACACAGCCATCTTCTGACCTGCTCGCCGTCTGCAGAGACGAAAACTGGAGAATGTGTGGGAGGTCCCAGGTATTTATGGACTAGGAGGGGCTTCTTTTTTCTGGTCATCTCTGCAGAGGTTCACCCTCTACTGGACATAACCCACGTATAATCAATATTTCCGAAGCAGGGTGTGAGACATACTTGGAATAATGTATGTATGAATGACTATATGAACGTAAAATGCGCTCATTACGCATTTATCAATGGAGAGCTTAAACTGTATGCTTACATATATAGCATGACCCTTGCATATCAAAGGAATAACTCCCTCTACACAGGGCACAGGAGCCATTATATAAGATAAGAAAGGGATTGATTGGCAAAAGCCAATTTTATATAGTATGAGGAAGAGATTAATCTCCCTTGGAGCGATGCAATGAATGTAGCACGTCAAAGCCACCACTGACAAAAATATAATGCATATTAACCCTGAATAAAAACATTTTTCTTTTTATTAAAAAACATCCAATTAAAAAGGGTCAGTGTTTAGGTAGAAGGTGAGAGCCCCCCAGTTTACAGTGGATACTCCAAACTAAACAACATACTATGCTCAAGCGTATATATTTTTTCCTAGAGTTGACCAATTCATGAGTTGTCTATAAAACAATTCAAATTCAATGTTCAACCCGCCTGGTGCCAGAGTGTCCAGGGTGTAGATCCATTTCCCTTCCCTTTGGGAAAGGTCACAGAGAAAATTTGACCCTCTCCAATGTTTCTCAATCCGGTCTATCCCTACAAAGGACATTTTGGTAGGGTCACAATCATGAACTTCTTTAAAATCTGCAGATAGACTATGCAACACATACCCCCGTTTGATGTTATATATGTGTTCCCGTATTCTTACAAGGAGCTCACGAGTGGTCCTACCTACCTTTGTTGGGATTGAAAATACATGAGATCCTGGAGATAATACTAATAGTCCTGCCATCCTCGGAATTCTGGTAAGAGGCCTGGCATTTTGGTGGTGGACACTCAGGTGGACTTGGATTGAACTGCATGCACCGTGGGATTGTTTCATATAAATTTATTTGGACATTAGGGAGCTCTGCGCCTATTTATCAGTAAATGCAGTGGATGTGCCCGCTCTCGCTCCAATTGCAATGCATATTAAATGTTGAGCAAACGGATGAGAGCACGCACATGCACCATAGGAAGAGGTGAGCTCTTCTTCCCGATCTGGGGGGGTTTCACACATTGGGGCATAACAATTCGGGATGCCCCTGGAGCAGGGAACACAATCCCGGATAGTCAAAACCCTGTGTTTTGTTCCCCTTTAAAGAGTAGCAAAGCCCATTGACCTGAGCCCTAGAGTATAAAAGATTTAAAGGCCAGATGAAAGCTTGTCCTAGAGAAAGGGGATCAAACATTTCTTACCATGAGAGCCATATTCAGAATGATAGTCACAAGCCACATTCAGTGTGAAGAGGTTGGTCGCTGCAATGCCTGTACAGTCACTGTACATGTAAAGTACTTCACCTAATTCTCAGCAGAGTAAGAGCCGACCCCTCCAGCCCTCAAAGAGGTAATACATTAAAAGGGACCCTACAGTCATCACTTTGCAGGCAGTCATGTGACCAACAGAAACCACAGAAACCATTCAGGCTTGATGTGCAAGTCCACTCAGTAAACCCACTTAGTCATGTGATTGGCAACCATATCATGAATAAGGAAGTTTGCTGACTTGGCTATAGGCCTGAATTAGGTGCGCACAGCTTCCACTTTTCCCCCAAAAAAATTAATGAACAGTGTATATAGGGCTCTCCTCAGTCCCCAGAAGCTTATTTTGCAAAGTAAGCTCCCCCTACCCCCAGAAGAGAGAGCAGAGCGAGTGTAGATTCCTCAGAAGTGTATTATATAAAGTGAGCATGGATCCCACCAGTCCCCCAGTAAGCTTATTATGTAGCATGAACATGGATCATGCAGAGAAAGGCCAGGATGCTCCTAGCTTTTTATGCAGAGTGAGTATAGATACCAGATATAGTCACACAGAAGCCTATTGTGCAGATTGAATGTGGATCCCACAGGTCTCAAAAGCTTATTATGCAGAGTTTGGACCCCCCACAGTCCCCAGAAGCTTATTATGCAGAGTGAGCATGGACTCTCCTATTTGCTTATTACGGCAGAGTAAGCATGGATCCCTCCCCCCAGTCCCCTAGAAGCTTATTATGCAGAGCGTGTGTGAATCCTACCAGTTTCCTAGAAGTTTATTAAGCAGAGTAAGCGTGGATCCCAGAGTCCTCAGAAGCTTAATTTGCAAAGTTAGGGTGGATCTCCCAGTCCTCAGAAGCTTATTATGCAGAGTGAGCACAGATTCCCCAGACCCCAGAAGCTTGTCATGCAGCGTGTCCCCAGAAGCTTAATATGCAGAGCAAGTGTGGAGCCCCCTATTTCCCAGAAGCTTATTATGCAGTGTAAGCATAGATGGTTATTATGCAACGTTATTGGGGTCCCCCCCAAAAGCTTATTATGCAGGGGAGATTACCCAGCCCCCCCAGGAGCTTATCACGCAGAGTTAGGGTGATCCCCCCCCCAGTCCCCAGAACCTTATTATGCAGCGTAAGGGTGGATACCCCCAGTCCCCAGAAGCTCCTAAAAATCTCTAAAGAGGTTAAATCACAAGCAGTTAAGAGGCTGGTACTGGCTTACCAGTCCTTGCCGCCTCCAGTACCATACTCATTTTCAAGCTTTGTGTTCTCCTAGTGGCCCAGGAGAGGCTGGGAGTTCTGTGCAGAAGGTTGCAGAGAACGTCAAGCTGGCAAGCTTCGTCACCTGCCCATACTTATGAGACCTCGTGTCTCTAAGATGGAACACCCGAACACCAGAATTAGATAAAGCTTTAGCTCCTCCCTCCAAGTCACCAGTTGTTATAGAGATCCGAAAAACAAAAAGACAGACCCAACAGTACTGGCACATAAAAATGAAATATATTTAATGATATTTTAAGGGAATAAAAACCTGTATGCTGCCCATTCTGAAAGTTAAAACTTTATCACTCATTTCTTCTATCCCCCCCCCCTCCCACGGCCTAGCAGGCTTGACATGGCTGGTGACAGACATAGAGCAACGTTGTTTAGCATAGAAACTCTATGAGCCATTAATTTCGGCTTGTTTCAGCCAAAACCTCACATATCACAAGATCTCAGGCTGTTTAGGAGACATCCCCCCAAGTCTCCGAAGGGGCAGATGCTTGGAAGGCAGCTATGCTCACCACTATACCATCAACGCTTAGGTAGCGGTGTGTGCGTTAACAGATACACACCTTGAAAGACGGTACATGCCCAAGTCTCGTGAATGCACAGTAACGCTAGCAAATCAAAAGCACAGCTATTGTGCCTGTGCTAAGGGGTTTCTCAAGAGCAAGGGTGCCTGGGAGAAAATCAAGATGGGATGGCGGTGTGTAGCACTTGTGTAGAGCGGGGCACAAAAGCTGGCAGGGGACAGAGAACAGCACAAACATGCTGCAGGTGGGATTAATATATATTTTTATTAGGGCTCTAGGCTTGTTTTACACATAGAGAAAATGTCCAACCCCGTTTGCCTGGAATTCTGCTTTAATGTTAGGTCTGCTATAAAAGCCAATGAAGACAGGTTGGGAATTATGGGAAAATTTAAAGTTAAGAAGACAGAGCTACCTACTTTTAATTCAAAACAGCTATAAAGAATAAGCAGCATTTTCGCCCAGAGGACAAATGTCCAGCCTCGCAAAATGGCGGGTTCAGCTCAGCCGCTGGCAGCGCGTATAGTGCAAGAGCTTCTTAGACACACAGCAAATAGACCTGGCACTCTCCAATAAAAACAACCATTTAACACGGGCGGAATGCCAACCACTGAAGCAGCGGAGAGGAATTCAGCGGGTGCAGAAGGAGGAAATGTGACCCAGAACTGGAGTTTAGCTGAGGAGCGAGGACTCCCCGATTAACTATTAAACAACCACTATACTTATACTTACACTTCCAAGTCAGGGTCCTGCAGACCATCACAACTATGTCTGCCACAAGTGTGCCTGTTCTGCGGTCATGCTTATAATATATATATATATATATATATATATATATATATATATATATATATGTGTGTTCAAGTACAAAATAAGGGATCTTCTGACATCTAAAAACTCCTCCACATCCTCCTGGTTGCCTCGAAGGGATAGGAGAACTATTTCTGGTGACATGTGGAAGATAGAAGCTATCTTGGGTAGGTAAAGTAGATCAGGCTTGAAAATGGCCCTATCTGGTAGAACTATACAAAAGGACTCTCAAAAGGACAGGGCCTGTAAATCACTAACCCTGCATGCTGAGGTAATGGAAAGCGGAAAACACATCTTTAGGGATAAATTTTGTCTGACCCTCCAGCAAGTGGCTCAAACAAAGCTTTTATTAGACCATAAATAACAAATGTGAGATCCCACGTAGGACATCTGGAGCTAGAGACTGGTCTCTTTCTAGTAATAGCTATGAAGGATCTATTAATCAGGCTATACTTTCTTCCCAAAATTGCTGATGCCTGGGTCTTAGGAATACTTACTGCCAGACCCAGTTCAAAACCTTCCTGCCAAAATTCCAGGACAGACTACAACTTGTTCCTGTTCAAGCTGTTAACTTCACAGAATGAACTGAACTTTCCCAAAACGTCCCCCAGGATGGCCCAGCAGGTGGCCCAGGAGACATTGGTTCTCCCTTCTAAGGCAGATGCTGGTAGGTCCTCCAGTAACTCTAAGAAGGAGATGGCCCTAAACATACAGGGGAGGGTCTCCAATATGGCTTGTTTTGGTGTAATGTTTTCTAAATATTCTTCAGGTTCTGAAGCCAGTCTCCAGACAGACATTTCTTGCAATCAGCTCAGCCTCCTCTATTGATTGTCATTGTGTGTGGCAAAACATACAGTGACATCAGCCAGGGCCATGAGGTACAGGTTTTATCACAGCGACAACCCACTAATTCTCATTCCGAGATGTGTACTGAGCTCCAAGAACTTGCGGCTCCCGTGTACCCTCTCCTGCATCGTCTACCTATAGTGCTGCTCTCACTTGTTACATAGTCAGTCAAAAGTAACCAAGGGTGTATTTAGAGTTTTATCTCCCTTTAACATTTTAAAATAAGTCACATGAAAAAAAACAGTTTACCAATTGACAGGCTGTAAAGGATTGTGATATACCAGACGAGATATAATAAATAAAATCACGTATCATGACCAGGTTTTATGTTATATCTGTTCTAGGAAATGTATTGTTGGGGTGGAGGAATGTTTAATTTTTTATTCGCATTGTGAAGATAAGCATTAAGGCGATAAGCCTCCAGCTTTATTTACCCAAGCACCTGACTGACGACCCATGCCAGGGGCAACCGGGAGAAAATCTGCAGTGTCGCTGCAACTAGATGGTGCGCAGATATAACAAAAGCATGATTTATTTCTCATATACATAACTATACTCTATATGTACTATATACATAAACTATACCCTCTTGGCCAGCTATGCTATGTTCCAAACATGTACACATTGGTTGTAGAACATGGCTTTGCTGGTTGCACTGTACAGACCATCTTCAAAGGGACATTCCAGGCAAAGGGTTAAATTAGCCCTGCTTTTTTGCTCTCCCCAAGCTGACTGTCAGGGGTGTCATCTTTCATTCACCAGAACTTTGCAATTCCCGATAAGCCTTATAGAATTTGCTCTCTCCAAATCATTTTTTCGTGGTCCCCAAAACAAATTTACTTCCGAGACATGGAGACACACGAGTGAGATCCTCGGTCTTCTGCAGGGCCGCCTTAGCAGCAGAGTTTATAGATTTATAGATTGCCTGTTATCATGCCCCCTGTGTATAACTCCCTGGGATCCTTGCTCACCTTGCCGATGATCCCATGAGCCACAATCATATCTCCAACATCTCTGGGCTGAGGCACACTCCGGCCCCCAGCCATTCAGATAGGCGAGAGCCCCACATACCGCAATGAACCGGTGAATGTGGTCTGTGGCGCCCTTACAGAACTTTTACATCAGCCAATCAGCAAATTTATGGGTGTGGCTACAAGCCTGTTCAGGGCAAAACTATTAAACAGGGAAGAAGTTGGATCAGCTTTGGGTACTTGAGGTTGGAGTGGGGCGCATAAAGGGGAGGAAAATAGGTTTTGAGCCATTTTAAGGCTATGAAGATTTATGCAGCCAAATGTACTTCCTTTATTTTTCTACATTTAAAGAGTATGTCTAATCTAATATCTAACCCCCCTCCCCCACAGGTTAGGTTAGTGTTAATAAAAAAAAAAAAAAAAAAAAAAACACTTACCTCACCCGGAATCCAGGCCCTTGACAGCGCTCCCATGGTTTCCCCTGCAGGAATCAGTCATCAGCGCTGGATCATAGATGAGGAGTTTTGGGTTGTTGTTATCCCACTGTCACCACAGTGGAGGGTGGTGTTTACGCTTAATCTTAGCCACTTAGAATATTTCAGTTTGTTTGGGGACAAGAAAGATGGCACAAGTTTTGAAATGTTTTTGGGGGAAAAAGCTGCCATTGTAACATGTGGACTTTTTATATTCCACCCAGAGTTCATTTACAACAACACAAGGCTTCTAATGACACACATCAACATATCCCGCTCAGCAAAATTGTTAACAAATGAGCAAGTGATATTGATGCTTAGCGAGAATCTCACCATGTGCCTCACACACATACAAGTCACTGAAGATAAGGCAGAGCCTCCACCACATCCTTAGGAGATGACAGGCCTTGATAAGTGGATGCAGAAGCCCATATATCTAACCCCTATGATTGGTTCCTCCCCACCCCCAGAAAAAGTCTGGTTTTCCTGCTTGTGTGGAGGAAGCCTTGCCAACCGCAAGATGTGTGTGTTCACGGGGGGGGGGGGGGGGGGGGGGGGGGGGGGGAGGTCTCGCCTAACACGGCTGGTATTCATGTGCACAACTGTAATTTTTGGCTAATACAGCACAATACAAAAAAAAAAAAAAAAAAGGCCTTTCCCCTAGGGCAGAGGTGACTCAAATACACAGTGGGCCAAAACTAAAAACCTGGACATAGTCGCGACCAAACTTGATATTTAAAGAAAAAAAGGTCTCTCCAGCGGCGCATATGTGAAGCGAATCGGCGTCTGCAGAACTGAGCCGCCCCCCCCCCCCCCGTGCACCTTGGTTTGGGGTGCCCTGCTGTATGAAACCCCCCAGAGTGCCGAGCTCATTCACCTCTCCTCAAGCCCCCAGGGCAGCCACAGCCGCCTGTCTGGTCAGCTTCTCCAGTCCCACATATTAATACGCGGATAGAGCTGAATGGAATCACCAGCCGCATTTACGAACGGCATGCAGCATCACCTCCCTTCGGCTGTGCGTGGCCATGCACAGTCATGCAGTTGCGCCAGGCGTAGCCACGCACAAGTAAGAAGAGAGGTTTTACACCAAAGCTCCGTCCTGCAATCTCGCCAGCTGCCAGGCTGCAATCTGCATATGGGGCAGGCTTGTTAACTAGCCTTTCGAGGGCTAATTGGCGCTGGGCAGGAAGCGTGCAGCTATGCGTCTGGTTTAAAGGTAACGCCTGCAGCGAGATAATTTGGACCGCAGGCCAGCGTTTGACACGTGTTCCCTAGGGAACAGGATAAGCGAACCAAAAATCTTATCCAACTTCAGGTCTCCTCTAAAGCACAGCTACCAGACCATTAATATAGGAAGAATGGCCTCCCCGACGTCTTTTAAACTGCAGACGATTTCTTCATCCCTCAGTTGGGATGTACTGCTCCATTCAGCTTCTCCAGCCACATATTTTTTTAATATTCTTTATTTTGCATTTTTTTTTTTTTTTAAACACAATATGACAAGTACATACAAAAAACAAAAACAAAAAACCAACAACAAAAGGGGAGGTAGAAGGGCCAGGCTACCAGTTTACAGCATACACTTAATTTGCCATCTTAGGCATCCATCTGCAATATATTAACCTGTTACTCCATAGTTCCCGAAGCGGGTGCTGGATATCCTCTTAGTGTTATGGACGTTATAGATATCCTAGTGCTATGAAGGACCAGATGACACTTCCCATTCTCCTTTCTGGAGCGCCCGGGAACCCGCCCTGCATATACACAACACGGAAGGGAAGATAGGGGAGACACACAGGGGGCTAACGGGGGGGGGGGGGGGGGTAGAGTGGCAGGCAATCGGCAATAAGGCAGATCCCCGCCCGCAGAGGGCGTACTGATATTAGGGATGTGATCCTTTCTCAGGAGTATCCCTACACGCTTCGGGCCTGCCGGCGCGGACACACTCCTCAGACTCTGTTCTGTTCGTCTCTGTCATGGAGCGACAGCGTCAGGTCCTCCATCTCACAGATATTTAACACCTCCCCCACCCAGTCCCTCACAGATGGGGCACTGCTCTGCTTCCAATACCTAGGAATCACCTGCTTAGCTGCATTCAATAAATGGACTTGCAGAGTTTTCTTATATTTCCCAACCAAATTTTTTTACTAAGTGCAGAAGGACTCAGGCTGGATCCTCTTGAAATTGAGCTCCAGTGACCTGTGTGAAGATGGGTAAGACCTCTCCCCAATACTCCTTAAAGTGGACCAACACCCAGGATTTTGACTATCCTGGGTCTTGGTCCACTTCGGTGGGGCACCCCCGATCACCCTAAAAACTCACCTCTCCCCGCGCCGACGGACAAGCGATTTGACAGCCGCTTGTCCGTGGCTCCTCCGCCGCCGCCTCCCGCGCGTCCCTCTTGACGCGCGCGCCCCCGCGCCGGCCATTCACAGACGGCCGGCGCGGGCACGCCTAGAGGGGCGCGAGGGAGGTAAGGGGGTTTGGGGGGGTTTTAACCCCACGGGACATCCCGATCTCGGATGTCCCGCGGGGAGGGAGGTGATCGGCCCGGGAATCTTATAGATTCCCGGGCCGATCACCCGAGGGTGATGGTCCAATCTTGGGGCAGGTCCAAAATATGTGGAACATCGTGCACCGCTCGGTACCACACCTCCAACATTGTGGGCTTGTGGAGGTGAACATCCTGCTACGTCTGTCCGGGGTGTAGTACCAGCGTGTCAGGATTTTATAATTTGGCTCCACAGAGGATTTATGCGCCAGTGTGGCTATTTTCTCTCTCTCTCTCTCTCTCTCTCTCTCTCTCTGAGGGGTCTGCCCATGTCCCTCTCCCACTCACTCCAAAAGGCCGGGGGGGTCGTTTGTACGTTTATCAGCAGAGAGTATAATTTGGAGATCAAGTGTGGGTACGGTTGGCCCCCCAGGCAAATCCTCTCAAATTCCGTGGTACCCCTACAAACCTCCTTTCTGAAACCCATTTGAGACAAAAATGATTGAAGGCGCAGGAGGGTCCATGGGTCTAAGTTAACATTCTCCCATCTACCTCTCAGTTCCGTCAACGAAGCCCAACCTCTCCCACCTATCATGTCTCCGCTTCTCAACTGGTGTAAGCTGCCCCAATCTCGCAGATCTGTCCTGAAGGAGCCAGCATGCAATAGTGGATTACTAATAACTGGCACCACCGGGGAGGGCCAAGGGGAGAACTCCGGTTGTCCCCTGCTCTCTCTGAACACCCCCAGGGTCACCCCAATAGTTGGATGTGCTTTAATTTCTCTCCTGCCACAAATAGATATGCACGGCTGGAGAAGCTAGAGTGGCCTAGCATGCACCATTGGTCTCAGGAAAGGAGAGTTTACCGGGCGAACAGCGGGGTTTCACACAGCAGACACCCTAAACTGGGGGGCGACCAAAACTCAGGATAGTGAAAATCCAAGGTTTTGGTCCACTTAAAAGTAAATGTAAAATAAAGACTTTAGGTCTATTTACCCCCTCCCCTCCACTATTTTTTAGTCAAAAAATAAGCTAAATAAGTCATTCGGTCTTTGCCCTTGCAAGTCACATGACCTCCAGAGGCCAATCAGGTGCACATTCATAGAAAGATGGCTCACATGATGCAGCCTCAAGGCACATACCACGAGGACGGCCTTAGACACCCAGACAATTTTGTGCTATAAAAGATGGCCTAGATGAGTACCATCTGCCATAGATTTAAATAATTTATTGGTCAAAGCCCTCTAGCCCAATTATAGTGTGCAATTGTTGTTTCCTGACAAGGGACAGGTCACACACACACTCTATATATTTCCTTGGTCTGCCTTTAGCTTTGATTCCAGAAAGCATTTGTTGTGGCATCGTTTCCACAAGCTTCAGCAATGTCCCAACATTTATTTTTGCTTTGTTGCATTGATTTTTCCTCAAGCTCTTGATGATGGGAGATTTGGACACTGCACAAAGTCTTCTCCATCACATCCTAAAGATTCTCCATGAGGTTCAGTTCTAGACTTTGGTGGCCAATCCATGTGTGACAATGATGTCTCATTCTCCTTGAACCTCTCTTTTACAATTGGAGCCAGATGAATCCTGGCATTATCATCTTGGAATATGCCCAATGTGCCACTAGGGAAGGGAATAGCCCAGTGGGTCGGTATATTCAGGCATTCAGCAGACCTCATTTTTCAGGCGCATGAAGATGCTGAACCTAGACCTGACTAACTGCAGCATCCCCAGATAATAGCACAGCCCCCCCCCCCCCACAGGCTTGCACAGGCACTAGGCATGATGGGGGCATCACTTCCAAACTTTATTGAAGCCATTTTTGCTGGTTAGCCTCAATGACCAGTAGTTTTCTTAAGACTTCACAGTTGTTTAATCCCGATCCCCTGAGTTCCCTTCACATTGTGCATGTAGAAATGTTCTTACTTTCAGTAAGAATCATAGACCTTCTTTCTACATTTTGATTTCATCAAATATTTGAGTGATCGTTGATCACAATTATTTAGGATTTTTTTTCTGACCACCTTCCTTCCTTGAAGAGGTTTCCCCCACGGCCCTGCTCTAGTTTTTAATAGGACGATCCCAAAGCAGGCAAACACCCATTTAGGTCCAGATGCCAGTGCAATAAAATAGGCTCAGGGTGGGGAGTTATCCAAAATGCTGGATGAGCTAATGAGAAGCTTCTCACCGTGTCAGTTTGGGTTAAATAAACTTGTAACAGTTGTAACAATCACTCATGCAGTAATTATCCAATGGGAACTCATTTAAATCCAGGTGGTGACTTTTTGCCCAGGCAGTGTATGTGGCAATGTAATATACAGGTCACAAGTGTTTGCTCAGAGGCAGCAATGTTTGGTAGTCAGGTCAGAGTCTGGAGAGCTTATTTGTGTAGCTGCTCTCCTGACGGCTCTCCTTGCCATAAGATTTACAGTACACCTCACACCAACAAGGAAGTGGATAGTTTCACTAGGAGATTTGCCAAAACAAAAGTTATCTTTACCATGACCTTGAGAGCGATTGTGAAGAACATGCCACAACAAGAAAACATTCCTTTTTGGGATTTTATCATTATTTAGAAAGATTTGTGTATAGGTTTCAGACATTTTCTTACAAGGAGATCCACATGAAACAGAAATGTCCAGTTCAAGTAATTGTCCAGGAACACTCATTGTGTGAGGCAACACTAGGCTAGGCAAGGTTCTTATTTCTTTTCCCTTTTGAAAACAAAGCCATGTTGTAATTATAAAATGACACCTTCACCTTCTGTTGTGCTGTCCTCTGTTATAGGAGTGGCGGGGCTGATGTGTGCATTGCACTGGAGTGAGCCAGGCTTGGGTGACAGTGTGGAGAGCTCCGTTCTGGCTAAGAGAACGAGTGTCAACCTGACACGAGCCTCAGGCTTTCAACTTGTGGTCAGGTTTAGAGTGGAGGCAAAGGAGGAATAGAAAGAAGAGAACCTGCTTCTTTTCTGGGCCCAGATCAAAGAGACAACATGGAACTGAAACTACATCAGGTAATCTGCCAGACACATTATTTTAAACTTTGACAGATCAATCCTATAGAAACATGAAAGGTTGATGGCAGAAGGAGACCATACAATCCATCTAGTCTGCTTTTATGTGTATACTGTATGTACTCTTTATATTAGGATAGAGGTATGCTTATCCCAGGCATGTTGTTCAACTACCTCTGCTGGAAGTTTTGTTCCACGCATCTACTACTCTTTCTGTAAAATAATATTTTCTAACATTGCTCCTGATCTTCTCTCCGACTAGATTTAGGTTGTTCTATCATTAAGTTTCTTCCTAAAAACACTTCCCTGCTGAACCTTATTCTATCATTTCACATATTTAAAGGTCTCTCCCTTCTTTCCTCCAGACTGTACAAATTAAGTTCTTTAAGTCTCTTATGATAAGTTTTAAGTTTAAGTGGTCCAAAATGGTCCATATGGTCCAGAATCCTATTGGTGTATAGGAAACCATGTGCTATACCTAATTTGGGCAACAACATGAAAAAAAATCCTCACAGGGGGAACGTGCAATATGCATGGAAGCTGAAACTGACAGGTCAGCCACCCTATTCTGTGCTGCAGTGTGACTGTACTGGTCTGTCACTCAAGCCCAAGGCTGCCATACAGAGCCCCACTCCTCACCGGGGAGGATTTCATTGGTCAGATGAAATGGTTTATTAATTTTAAGACCCAAATTGGGCTTAGCACATGAGGAGTAGCTGGGTTAGATTATCAGATACAAAAGCACTATACTCCGGTCACTGCTTCCTCATTCACGGTGTATGGCACCAAATGACAGATAATCAGGTGACCAATGAAACCATTCAGGTTTGATGTGCAAGCCCAGATTGGTCACCGGCACTCACATTATTGCCTCGTGAATGAGGAAGTGGTTAACATATGGGATTAGGATCACTAAAGGGCAGCACTGCAGCCATATTTCTACTGGCTAAAAGCAGAGCTGTGGCCAAACATTGTTTCCAGACTTGCCCAGACTTCTTAAACATTGTCTGGGCATGCTCCCTCAGCTGGTATAAACCAGGCTTACAGGTGCTTTAAAGTGGCTCAGGGTCACTCTGTCCTCCAACGTCAGTCACACTAGATACATTTTGATTTGAGTGACTGGCTGTCCTACTAGAGCAGAGCATGTGCAGGGGAATCCAAGGATTGGCAAGAGAAGGAAATTACTTTGCCTAGTTCCCCATCCTACAGAGTTGGATGTTGGGTTTTTTTTGGACCCGGGCTGTCAGTTTGGCGGCAATTAACAGGGAAACTAAAGTTATTGTGGGATGGTGCTGAACTGGGGGGTAATGGGATGTGCTGTGGTAGGAGAGATTTTTTTTTAGGAGGAGAGGAGAGTGGGATAAAGTACAGGGGGGTGGGTTATAGCTGTGCTTTGCTCAGACAGAGAAGAGCTGGGGTCAGGAAAAAGTCAGCAGTCCCAGAATGCAGAGCAGCACAGTCAGAAGGCACTTCCTGTTTGCAGGCTGCCTGAGCCGCCATCTTGGATGTTTAAAGGCTCATAACATGCAGTAGGTGCAGTTAGGATGATTTTTAATGTGAGCAATCTGTATGTACAGGGTGTGGGAAACATATAAGATAGACTCTTAGAGTGAAGGACCGCTTTAAGAGATGTTCAGAAGTGAACCTGCAGGAGGTGTCTGAAAGGTCTGGTATAGCAAAACACTATGCTTTTTTTCTTTAAAGTGGACCAAAACCCAGAATTTTTACTATACTGGGTTTTGATCCTTGCCCCTGTGAACCCCCCCCCCCCCAGGTCGCAGAAACCAACTCACCTCTCTACGATTCTACGGCACATGCGCGGCCGCTCGTCCAATCAGCACGCTCAGATCCCCTGACGTCATGTAGTCTTAAGGCCAGTGGCTCCGAGCGCGGGCATTCGCCCAGCTAGAGGGATAGCAGGGATGTGCTCGCAGCTTGCGCATGCGCCGTTGGACTGGTAAATGGGAGACCTGGGGGGTTTCACACAACAAGGCATTTCAATTTTGGATGCCCTGGGGGGAGGGAATCGATTAGCCCGGGAATTTTATAGATTCCCGAGCTGATCGCTGTGGGTTTTGGTTCACTTTAAAAAGTGCTTTGATGCCTGCGGCATTATTTTGGTAATGTTTAGAATTGCGCCCCCCCCGGAGTACTTAGTTGTAACTTCCTGTCTTTAGGGGGTACTTGGCGTGAAAAGGTTGAGAACCATTGCTTTAGGGTATAGGAGGACCTAAATAGAATGGAAAGCCTGGGCCTATCTCCCCTCACTTTCACCTGGCCTCCACTTGGCCCATCTGCACCCAAGATTCTGCAATGGCTGGCAAGCCACAGGTGTAAAGCATATAGTGATGATAGCATTGCTGGCAGAACAGCTTCCACCATTGGGATGAGTGCAGTACATAGAGTACAGGTTTTTTCACACCCTCATCCTCTGAGGAACACTATTGGGTGGTGCCTGGGTTAACTAAAAAAATGGTACACCATGAAACCCCTACTCTAGGCAACTCCCCCCTACAATCAGCAAGAGAGCCTCCTTTTGTGGGGCAATGGATCACAACAGAGTGGATCAAAATCCTTCTGGGCACAGTGTGGCCAATAACCGCTGAGACAACGCCCCCGGCAAATTTGAGATTACGTGCACAGCTACCAGGATGCAACAGCCAGTGGTCATAGCGTTGTGGGAGCAGCCGATAAAGGCGAGATTACTGGTGACCCTGGGGGCTTGCGGGTCAGCCCGCAAGGGTTTTGATCCACTTTAAGCTCACATTTTAAATATTTCAGATGTCTTCAGCGTTCATTCTCCTGGGAAAGACTGTATTGGGTGGAACTTGAGATAACTGGAAAATAGAAAGTGGTACTCCATGAAAATCGGTTGAGAACCCCTGTTCTACAGCACTGATCTTGGTACGTTCCTAGCTCTGCTCCACTGGCTTAAAAGCACAGAAAAGGGTCGGGGGCACCCTGCCCCAGATTAGGAGATCTATGGCATTCTGACAAAAAATGTACCCCCTGAAAATGACAATAGGGTGCTACCTGTTGCCACAAGCCTCCAACTGTCACATCTGTCACCATGAGCATTCTTGAGGAAAGGTTTACATAAAAGCCTAGCTGTAAGCTAACAGACATCTTACCTCTAGGCTGCAGTGTCTTAGAGGCCGATTCAGTAATAGCGCCAGGTAGCGACAGATGAGCGCCAGTAGCGTGATTTTCACAGCGCCCGCTAGTATTCGCTGTGCTTGGCCGTTGTTCGGTTGTTGACAGCGACTCAGTCGGTGTGCGGTAATGTTGAATACGGGGTTAGGAGTCGCTGTTTGACAGGTTCCGCGCTGTATGGGAGCGCCTGACTGCGAATGGCCATAGCGAACGGCTCCCAGCATATTCATTAACAAATCACGCTCAAAAAATTCTCGCGCTGTGAAAAGCTTGTATAAACCCCAGAGCGCTGGCGGCGATGGCTTAAAAGTAGTTTTTAACCCCCAAACATCCATATTTTTTGATTAAAAAATTAAACAAGTTTTTCTAAACATTTTGTAATATGAATACATTAATATCAGACCTGTAATATCAATTCTGCACAAATTTTTTTTTTTTAGTTTTTTACCTTTAAAAAAATATATAACATTGCCGAAGTGGTCACAGAATTTTTGACATTTAAAAAAAAAAAAAAAAAAAAACACATTAATATCAATTAAATATGAATATTTAAAGATTGCTCCATTGAAATGCATTGGAGAGCGCCAGGTAGCGAGAGGTCATACCTGGCGCTGTGATGGGATTAGCAGCGGCGCTGTTCGTTGCAGTCCGCTACATGATGAATCCCGCGCTAGCTGACGCTCTCGCCTCATTTAGCGTGATGAATGCGTGATTGTGTCCGCCGCCTGGCGTTCTGGAGTCGGTAGCCGCCGATAGCTGGCGATACCTGGCGCTAGTGAGACACTACCTGGCGCTATCCCTTGATAAATAAGGCCCTTAGTCTCTTATGTCCCTTGTTTGAGCACACGCTTCTGCATACAAGGTCATGTGGGATCAGGATCTGTTGCTGATTGGAGGTATGAGATAATGCCAAAACCTCCCTGAATAGCTTTAGCTGAGCATTGTTGTTCAATTTAGTGTACAGCTTTATCTACCGGCAGACACAAAACAGGAATGAAATCACGGATGTGGTGTTGCTCACCTTGCCAGATTCCCTTTCAAAGTCCACATATTCTCTTGTTGGTACTTGGCGTGGCTCTCCCTGCCAGCTGGCTGGAAAGAACTGCAGCGATAGATTGGTTCCAGTGGCCACAAAGGCCTAGAATACAAAATCAATAGACATTCAGTTACTACAGAAATTCCATTGTGTAGGCTTCCTCTCCATCTCAGGATCATTGGGATAAACCATACTGTCCTTTTCCAATCATTCTAGAAATAATAAAAGAAACTTAGAGGACTCACTATCTCAGAGCGGCCGTCCCTGCATGCATTCTGAAACCGAGCCTGCCGTTCCTCGTGCGGTCGGTCCCGAAATCCGGTGTATTTGATCTAAAATATCAAACAAACAAGTTCACTCAACAGAGGCAGCAGAATGCTCATCAATTATACATCACTAATAAGACCCCAGGGCGAGAGATCCAGGCAACAAGTGGGACCATTTGTTATCACCCACTTCTATTGCTGTCCCTACATGAATGCTTAATGTACCACCAAGTCATGACCCCACTACACAGATTCTTGCTGCGTCCACTCTCCCTTTATACTAAGGCTCATATCTTCTATTCCCCAACACTCCAGTCCTTACTGGGATTACTTTTTGATCTCCCCTCCTCTTACTGTTCCCAATACCGAGACCCCCCTTACTGTTCTCCAATACACACTTCTCCCCCCCCCACCCTTACTGTTTTCCAATACAGAGATCCCCCTTCTTACAGATCCCCTTACTGTTCCCAATACAGAGATCCACCCCCCTTACTGTTCTCCAATACACAGATTCCCCCCCTACTGTTCGCCAACAGAAATCCACCCCCCCACCCCTTACTGTTCCCCAACACAGAGATCCCCCCTTTACTGTTCTCCAATACACAGATCTCTTCCCCCTTACTGTTCTCCAATATACAGATATCCCCCCCTTACTGTTCTCCAATATACAGATCCCCCCCTTACTGTTCTCCAATATACAGACCCCCCCCCTTACTGTTCTCCAATATACAGACCCCCCCCCCTTACTGTTCTCCAATATACAGACCCCCCCCCCCCTTACTGTTCTCCAATATACAGATCTCCCCCCCCCCCTTTACTGTTCTCCAATACACAGATCTCTCCCCCCCCAATACGCATACCCCCCTTCTTACGGTTTCCCACTACAAATATCTCTCCTCCACTTACTGTTCCTCAATACACAGATCCCCCTTCTACTTACTCTACCCCCATACACAGAAACCCTCTACACTTACTCTTCTGCCAACACTCCACCCCCCATTACTCCTCCTCCAATACAAAGATAGCCCTTCTACTTACTGTTCACCCATATACAGAACTCCTCTACACCTATTCTTCCTGCAACACCCCCCCCCCCCCCAACCCAGGGGCTTATCCAACACACACTCCCCTATTACTCCATTACTATTCCTCTAATACACAGATACCCTTCTAATTACTCTTCCCCATACACAGAACACCTCTAAACGTACTCTTGCCCCCCCCCCACTAGAGCTTACCCCATACACAGCCCCCTATTAATCTTCCTTGAATACCCAGGTACCCCTTCTACTTGCCCCATATTCAGAACCCCTCTACACTTGCACCTCCTCTCTGATTGCATTACTATCCATCTAATACACAGATGCCCCTTCTATTTTCTCCTCTGTCATACACAGAAACCCCTCTACACTTACGCCCCCAACACTCCCTATCCACCCTCCGAAATTACCCTATATACACCCATTACGCTCCCTCCAATACAGATACCCTTTCTACTTACATGTACCCCCATAAACAGAACCCCTCTAAACTTACTCCCTTCTACCCCTGGGGCTTACCCAATGAACCCCCCCATTACACATTCCTTCAATACAAAGATACCCCTTATACTTATTTGTCCCCCATACCCAGAACCCCGCTACACTTACTATCCCCCCTCCTGGGCTTACCCAAAACACCCCGCATTTCTCTTCCCCCATACACAGAATTGCTCTAAACTGACTTTTTCCCTCAACAACCACCAATCCCTGGAGCTTACATAATACCCCACCACCATTACTCTTCCTTCAATACAAAGATACCCCTTGTACTTTCTCTCCCTATACACAGAACCCCTTTACACTTACTATTCCCACAACACCCCCGCCCCCGAAGCTTACCCAACAAACAACCCTTCTATACTCACTCTCCCTCTCTCCAGGCTTACCCAAAATACCACCATTACTCATTCACTATACCCCTTCTACTTATTTTTCCCCCATACAGAGTCCCTCTACCCCCTGCGCCCCTAGGCTTACCCAAAGCACCCCCATTACTCTTCCCCATACACAGAACCCCTCTAAACTGACTCCAAAACCCCCCCTAGAGCTTATCCAATACCAAACCCTCCCTCAAATACAGATACCCCTTCTACTTATTCTTCCCCCCATACATAGAACCCCTGGGCACTTACACCCTCAGGCTCATCCAATACACCCCATTACTCTTCCATCATACATGAGACCCCTCTAATCTGACCCTTTGCCCACCACCTCTTAGAGCTTACCCAATGCCCAGCCCCCCCTCCCATTACTTCTTTCCCTCCAATACAGATACCCCTTCTAATTATTCTCCCCCCCCCCATGCATAGAACCCCTGGGCACTTACACACACCCTAAGGCTTATCCAATACGCCCCATTACTCTTTCATCATATATGAAACCCCTGCAAAATGACCCTGCTCCCCCCTCAGAGATTACCCAATGCCCAGCCCTCCCTCCAATACAGATACCCCTTCTACTTATTCTTCCCCTTTACACAGAACCCCTATACACCCCCCCCCCATTAATCTTCCTCCAATTCACAGATAGCCTGTCCTACCTGAGGCTGCTCAATACGTAGATCTGCCTCTGCCCCCGTCCCCTCGGACAGTGGGTCACAGTGGCGCACTCCATTGGGGACCCCATCTCCTCACCTCACACTCGCGGCTCAGCTTCCGGAAGAATTCTTCATTCTCGAACTTGCTCCTCTGATCGGGCACCACCCGCGGCATCTTTTAGCGGCCGGGTTACCAACAGTTGTGCCTCTTGTCACCGACCACCGCGGGTCACCACACTCAGGGTGTCTCCCGCCCGGTGGTCACCGCTCTCTCAAGCTCCGCCCCTTTCCTGCTCGGCTCCTGGCCCCTCCCCTCCAATCACATCTTCCTCCATCCTTTCTCTGTTCCCGCCCCCACATCTTTCAGCTGCTTTGTGACGTCACACAGGCTGTACCGCTGGCGCTGCCCTGCTTCTGCTGGGGTCACGTGACGTGCGAAGGCTCACACAGCCCTGTGTCATGTACCGTCATGGCTTCCAGGACCAGACACGTGACCTGCCTCATACACCGGCTGCTGAAGGGGCTCTGCTTTCAGCCTTCATTACATTCTGTGTTTTGTATTAGAACTGGGGGGCAGTAACGTTTCTTTCTGTATGGTCACTCGGATAAAGTTAAGGCAGACCAAAGCCCAGGTTTTTCACTCAACTGGGATTTAATCTGCATAACTTGGGCATCCTGATTGGGGATTCCCCTGTGCAGGATCAGCTCCAGTGTTTTGCGGGTTCCTGGCCGAGTCTCTTCACGGCCTTTGTGGCATGTCACATGCCTGGCTGTGAGAAAGCCCTGTGGGATCAGAGGTATACTCACCCCATGCAGGGCCGGCGTCAGCACCCAGCAAGGCGGCATACTGGTGCCCACATCTCCTCGAATGGCGGAGTTCCACACAACGGGGCATCTATATTTAGATTTGGAGCATCCCAATCTGCGTGAAACCTCCTGGGATCGCTGGCTTACCCACTATGCAACAAATTCCACCCTTGAGTTTTGGTCCGCTTTACAGGAGCATCTCAATTTGGGATGCCCCTGTTTGAGTCAACTGCCAAACAAGGGGGGTTCTTTCCCAAACTGGCGATCCCACAGTGTATTCACCAGTTCGAGGAAAGTAATGAACAAAGAGGGGGGTCACACACAGGACTATCCAAAATCAGGAGAATCTAAATTCGTTTAGTCTCGTTTTAGGTTTAAAGGGGTTTGGTATGCTTCAAAGTAGACCGAAATAACATGATCCTTAGGGGGCATCCAGATTTGGGACGTCCCTCAGTGATGTGACGCGACTCTTCACCACAAAGGGGCCCACTGAGACCATGCCGCCCAAGGGCCCACATAAACCTGGAACCAGCCCTGACCTTATGGCAGAGCCTGGCATAGGTAGCGGGGAGTGGTGTGCAGACAGGAGTGTGTGCTCCTGGGCACCCGAGCATGCATCAGTGAGGGAAGCCGGGATGCAGCTGGTTCCTGCACATGCACTGTGGGACCACAGACCAGGCGAGTATACAGGTGATCCCAGAGGGTTTTACACAGCAGGATACCCCAGGAATAGGGAATCCGCTGGTGCTGGAGTTCTTTTTAGACTCCAGAGCTGTTTATTTTCTTTAAAGCAGAATAAAACCTGGGATTTTGACTATACTGGGTTTGCTCCTTTTCCTGGGGCATCCCCACTGTGTGAAACCTCTCAAAATGCCCATCGTTGAGGATCATCTCCTCCATATGCCTTAAAGCGGTCCTTCACTCTGAATAAGAGTCTATCTTATATGTTTCCCACACCCTGTACATACAGATCGCTCACATTCAAAATCATCCTACCTGCATCTACTGCATGTTATGAGCCTTTAAACATCCAAGATGGCGGCTCATGGAACATCAGGCAGCCTGCAAACAGGAAGTGCCTTCTGACTGTGCTGCTCTGCATTCTGGGATTGCTGACCTTTTCCTGACCCCAGCTCTGTCTGTGTATAGCACAGCTATAACCCCGCCCCCTGTACGTAATCCCACTCTCCTCAGTCAGTGTGATGCTTCTGAGTCAAGATGGCGGCGCCCATATCCTAAAGTCCTGAACAGAGTTGCAGCCCGGTGGGGGAAAGAATAATAAGTAAGTGACTAAAAACGTAAAATATATTAATTTTAGATGCTGGGGAATCATTTTATAAGGGTTTGGGCTTTTCAATAAATCATGGTGAAGGTCTGGTTTAAAGTGGACCAACACCCTGAGGTGATCGGCCAGGGAATCTATAAGATTCCCGGGCCGATCACCTCACACACCGCGGGACATCCGAGATCGGGATGTAAACCCCCCAAAACCCCTGAAAAACCTTACCTCTCCAGCCGCTGCTTCCGCCTCTGCCGCCTCACTCGTGCTCCTCTAGACGTGCGCGCGCCCGCTCCCGGCCGTCTCTGAATGGCCGGCGCGGGCGCGCACACGTCAAGAGTGACGCGCGGGAGGCGCCGACGGGCAAGCTGCTTGTACGTCGCTATCAATCAGCTTTTCCGTCGGCGCCGATTGGACGGCGCGGCCACGTGGGAGCGGGGAGAGGTGAGTTTTGGGGGCTTTCTGGGGGGTTTCACACAGCGGGGCACCCCCGATCGGGGTGCCCCGGGGAAGTGGACCAATACCCAGGATAGTCAAAATCCTGGGTGTTGGTCCACTTTAAAGGCATCACAAAGTCCAGGTCCTTTGGAAAGAAGTATCATTTAGAGGCATAATGACAAATCACCAGTCTGGCTCATATAACCATACCAACAAAGCTGTAACTTTACCCTGAGGTATTGTGGCATGCACAGTTGGAAGGAGGAGGCACTTTGTGAAGCCCCAGCCCAGCTTCCTAATCTATAAGTAATGGAGGTTCACAAAGATGGCTACTTCCATGCAGACATACCGGCCTGGCTTCAGTAACATTGCCTTAAAATTTCTCACAAAACTGTGTTCAAAAACTGTTTCATGCTTTATTTCAGAATAAATAAGGCGGGATTCAGTAATGGGGGAACTTTACTGCATGTAAGAAAAGCTTCAGGGGTTAAAGTGGACCAACACCCAGCATGATCGGCCTGGGAATCTATAAGATTACTGGACCGTTCCGATCACTCCCCGCGGGGCATCCATAATCGGGATGCCCCACTGTGTGAAACCCCCACAGGACGCCCGCTAACCTTACCTTACTCCCGGTCCAGCGCTTCTCTCTAGCAGGGCGCATGTCTGTGCCGGCCATTTATGATTGGCGGGCGCACTCCCTGTTAGAGGGAAGCGTGAGATGCGGTCGCCAGCGTGCTCGGAGCCACTGCGGTAAGACGTCTCATTGACGCACATACCACAGCGTCTCCGAGTGCGCTGATTGGACGAGCGCCCGCGCATGCACCGTAGGAGCGGGGTGAGGTGAGTTTTATAGGGAAATCACATAGCGGGATGCCCCGGGGAAGTGGACCAAAACCCAGGATAGTCAAAATCCTGGGTGTTGGTCCACTTTAAAGTGGAAGCCCAGTGTGTAGCATCCCCCCCCCCAGCCTGCCAAAAAACTCCTTACATTGCCTGAAATCCATTGCAGTTATTGGCACCTGGGCAGCTGCTTTCACTGATCTGTGCACACCCACCTGCCCCGCCATTTGCGTGCACAGGGCCTGAAATACTGGGGGAACAGCACCGGATGTTCAATTATTTATAGTCCCCCGTTCTGTCTCAGTGCTGGGGGGGGGTTCAAGAATGTATGTATTCATTATCTCCCTCCATGGCCTTCCCATTCAGTGAAGAATGCAACTATATTAATCACTCACATTGGGGGGATCCTACAGAGGCTCCTCCCTCTGTGGTATAAAAGTCTTCCTGCCTCGTCAGCCGGGATTAGCTTGGCAGGACGCCAAGGAAGGAGGAAGGGGATCCACTACAGATGCAGTCAGGGCGGCTGCAATAGCATCTCCCCTACATCAAGAAGATCGCAGCCCACCGGGCCAGAAGGGAGCCCCTAACCTGTTGGACCTGCAAAGGAGTATGCAGTCCAGGTATGGAAAACCCTATACCAGTTCATCGTGGTGGCCAGAGCTATTGTATCTGGCGTTCATGTGTACTGAATGCCACATACTGGGGACTATCTAGCCGTAAGGTTCTGAACTGGATTGTCCCCGCTTCAGCTTATTGCTATTTATAAACGCCTATATCGTCTTTCTTTGAATCACACTTTTTTGATCTCATGCCTTATTCTGAAATAAAGCATTTCCCTTATTTTTTAGGAGATATTTAAAGGAAAGGTTCCTGAATCAAGGCCCCAGTGATCTTGGGCATTATAGCAACTCCAGAAAAGCATGTGTAAGTTGCCTGTAAACAATGAAGTTGCATTTACATACTGAGCATTTGAAGCAATTTACAAATTGTTATAATCATAAGTGGCATAACTAAATGTGATGGTGCCCTGGTGCTAACATTAAATGGGACCCTGTCAAACCCCATACAATAAACTTTATTCTCTCTTTAACTCAACTGGATGCAGTTAGACAACTAAAGACAGCAAAGACAAGTGATACCTCCTTTCTCTAAATGTTTGGGTACTATTGAGAACAAATATGATAACTAAGGAGGGGCACCCCTGACCTCCTGGGCCCCTATGTGGGCTGTATTTTCTGACCATAAGACGCACACAGGGTTTAGAGGAGGAAAAAGACATCTTCTGAACCAGATGGCATGTACCTTTCTGGAGACCAGGCTGATGTAGATAGTGTAGACTGGAGAAACTCAGCAGAGGGGAGGGCCGGAGTGTCAGGTGTGAGAATGATGCAAAATCAAGAATACCAGGCAGGAAACTTCTGAAGATCTAGAAGAAAATAGAGAGTTAAAGATGACTGTAAATGAGGGGAGCCAGTGTGGAGTAACTGGTAAAGTGCTTCACAACCCACTGGTTTCAGTGTGGGGAGTCTGCTGACAGATCTGGTTTTCTCTGGAGCCTTCCGCAAAAACGGTTGGACAGCGCTGCAGAAAAGTCGGGGCCAGAGAGATATCGGTGTCCAAAGCCAGGTAGTCAGTGCCAGAGCGGGGTGGTAATCCAAGAGCCAGAGCAGGTCGTAGCTGAAGCCAGAAGTCAGAGCCAAAAACCAAACCAGGAAGTCACACAGGAACAGAGGCAAGTGTCACTCCAAAAAGATCAGCAGGCCCCCTTTTAAAAGGGCCTTGGGAGCCCAGGATTTTCTGCCAGGCATGTGTCGGGGGGCGTCCAAGCATGCGCAGACCAGCAATTTACATGACCGTGCACAACTATAGCTGCGCACAGCCCGCAGCTGTGCAGGGATGATCGTGAGCATGTGCAGGGATGATCGTGCACCTGCCGGTGCTCAGAGGTAGGACCAGGACTCCTATCATGATACTGCCCCCCCCCCCCCCGAACAACCTTGGGTGCTGACCTGTCAGGATGGTCTTAATGGAAACGTCAAACAAGTGAGAGAGCATGGATGTTTCTTGCAAGTTCCCAAGAATTCTCCTCTTCACCATAACCTGACCTCTTCACAAAATATTGCAACCCTCGACCGCGTCTTGTTGAATAGATGATCTCTTCCACCTCATACTGGCATGCCGTCAACCTCAACAGGCTCTGGCGCAGGGGAACTGGAGGCAGGTGGTTGAGAAGCTTTCAACAGAGAGTAGTTGTAGCTCAAATGTCACATTATAAATTTTCCTCTTGATTCGGAAAGGCCCAATAAACCTAGGCCCAAACTCCTGGGAGGATCTTGCCAATTTCAGATTTGCTGAGGATAGCAGAGGATTTTTGTGATTGGTGAAAATCAGGGCCAGCTGTTGCACACCTTCTAGCAGATACTGCCACTCCTCCAATGCTAATTTAAATGCTAGAAACTCTCTGTCTCCCACATCAAAGCTTCTTTCTGAAGGGGTGAGTTTCTTTAAAAAGAAGGCTATTGGATTTAAAGTATTCTTTTCAGCTGTTCTTCGAGACAAGATTGCCCCATCGCTGATTTAGAAGCATCCATTTTCATGACAAAAGGTAGTTGAGATTCAGGGTGTTTCAAAAGTGGAGTGGAGGTGAAAAATTGTCTTGATTCATCAAAGGCTTCCTGCGCTGCCTCAGTCCATTGGAACCTGGGTTGCTTTTTGTCAAATCGGTGTTGGCTTAACAACCTTTGAGAATCCACAAACGAATTTTCTGAAAAATTTGCAAAAAAAGTGCTGGATTTCCTTGAGGGAGCTGGGAAAAGGCCATTCCCAGGATGGCTAAGACCTTACTGGGATCCATTGATATAACTGTGGCAGAGATTACAAACCCAAGGAATTGTACAGAGTCCTTCTCAAATTCATACTTCAACTTGATGTACAGGTGCTGATCTCGAAGACACCGAAGAGATTTTGATGTGGACCAATGAAGCTGGTGGTTGGTGGAAAAGATTAATATATAATCCAGATACACAACAACAAAAACATCCAGGAATTCATGTAACACATCATAATAAATAATAAAAATAATAATAAAATGCTGATAGGTGGCATGGGTATTGCACAGTCCGAAAGGGCATCTCTAAATACTCAAAATGCCCATAGTGAGTGTGAAAGGCCATTTTCCATTCATCCCCTCTGAAACCCCTCTGAAGTCAAGATTGGTGAAAAACCGTGGCAGCATGGAGACTTTGGCAAAGTTACGGAATTAATGAAAGCGGTTATCTGTTTTAACTGTGATTTTATTAAGCTCTCTATAATCTATTCTGGGTTGAAGGGACCCGCCCTTTTTTCCTGAAAAAGAGCCCTGTGCCAGCTAGTGAAGAGGACTGATGGATGAAGCCTTTTTGCATGTTCTCTTCGATGTATATTTTTAAGACTAAGTTCAGGCTCCAACAGCTGGAAGAGACAGTCAAAGGGAATGGCTGCACCAGGTAACAGATCAATTGGGCAATCGTAGTTGTGATGTGGTGGTAATTTATCTGCCCCCTTTTTGCCAGCCACATCTTGGTATTCAATGTATGGCTCTGGCATTGAAGTCTTTGAGACAACACAAATATCCTGTGATGGGGAAACAGATTCCGGAATTTCACAATTTCTGGAATAGTAGTCCGAATTGAATGCAATGATGCCCTGGGTCCAATCAGCCAAGGCATGCCAAGATGACTGGGTAGAGGGCAGATGTCAGAATCTCAAACCTGATTAACTCGGTATACTGGGGTTCGATGAGAATGGGCAGAGCCGGGGTCTCAAAGCAGATAGGGCCAGAATTCATGGGTGAACCATCTGCCACAGTGCCATCTGCCATGTGCTTTCAGCCAAGGCATGCCCAAGGTGACTGGGTAGAGGGCAGATGTCAGAATATCAAAACAGATTAACTCGGTATGCTTGGGTTCGATGAAAATGGGCAGAGCCGGGATCTCAAAGCAGAGTTCATGGGTGATTCATCTGCCACGGTGACAGCAAGAGGAGTGGACTTAGGTTCGATAGGGATTTTATGTTCAGCAGAAAATCTAGGGTCCAAAAAACAGCTGCATGACCCAGAGTCCAAGATGGCTGATACTTTAATCTTTTTGTTGGGCAGCTGGAAATAAGCTGCACAGGGTGAGACAACAGCTGGCAGGACAGGGGTTGGAAACTCTCTTACCAGTGCGTTTGACAGGGCAGTTGTCCACAAAAAGTCCAGGGGCCCACAGTATAGGCACAAGTTTTGAGTGTCGTGGCGGGCCGATTCTTCAGAAGACAAAGGTGCTTGTACCATGCCAAGCTGTATTGGTTCAGGTGTAGATTCAGTAATGGGACTGGGTCCTCTTGAGGCAGAGGAAAACTGGAAATTTGTAGAATTATTCCAGTAGAGTTCAGAATGACGTTCACGAATACGCCTGTCAATCTGTATCGACAAGTCAACCATTTGTTTAAAGGTATCAGGGGCCTCAACTTGAACCAACTCATCTTCAATGGAGCCAGAAAGTCCCATTCTGAATTGGAATTTTAAAGCATTGACATTCCAGCCTGTGCCACTAGCCCAGCATCAATATGATCCTCAACAGGCCTCTTTCCTTGTCTAAGCATGTGCAGAGCCTACTCAGCGGAAGCCATGCGGCCTGGATCATCATACAAATCACCCAGTGCCTTGAAGAAACTGCCCAAGGTATTTTTTTACATTCACCTCATAAGAGCCAAGCATGGTACAGGGAGAAAAATACGGTATATGTGTATATATGTGTATATCACCTTTAAAACGGATATTATAAGTGTGACATACACTCCGCTTCAATAAGTCTTGACAGTTGGGTTATGTCCAGTAGAGGGCGAACTTCTGCAGAGATGAATGCAAAAAAGAAGCCCCTCCCAGTCCATAACTACCTGGGACCTCCCACCAATTCCCCAGTGTAAGATAGCAGTAAAGGGACCAGGAAGAACCAAATATAACAATATTAACAAAAAAACCAATGGTTCACTATATAAAGGATCCAGAATACCAAACAGGGTGGGTGAAGCGGAGTGTATGTCACACTTATAATATCCGTTTTAAAGGTGAGTAATCACAAAGCGGTATTATTCCAAGTGTGACATACACTCCGCTTCAATAAGTCTTGACAGTTGGGACATCCAATAGCAGTGTCCGTCAAGGGTGGGAACCATAAACAGTAAAGAATGCACCAACTCAAACCACTGCAGCTTGCAGAACCTTGCGGCCAAAAACAGCATCCGCTGAAGCCCGCACATCAACCTTGTAAAACTTGGAAAAAGTATGAACAGAAGATCAAGTAGCAGCCTTACAAACTTGTTCAACAGAAGCCTGGTGCTGAAAAGCCCAGGAGGCACCCACAGCACGAGTAGAGTGCGCAGTGACCCTAAACGGGGGGAGTCCTCCCCTTAGCAGAATAGGCCCCAACAATGGCCTGACGAATCCATTTGCTAATCGTAGACTTAGCAGGTGCCAAACCCTTCCTGGGCCCGCAGGGCACCACGAAAAAAGCGCCCGTCTTGCGGAAGGAAGAAGTAGTCACCAAATAGTACTTCACACAGCGAACAACATCCAAGTTGTGCAGAACCCTCTCCTTGTCATTATTAGGCTTAGGACACAAGGAAGGGAGAACAATATCCTGATTGAGGTGGAAAGCAGACACCACCTTAGGAAGGAAATCCGGTTTAAAACGAAAAACCACCTCATCCTGGTGTCTCTCAAAGTAAGGGGCCTGATTCGCCAACTCAGAGACACGCCGAACCGAGGTAATCGCCACCAAGAAGGCAACCTTCTGAGTGAGAACCGAAAGAGCAATATCATGTAGCGGCTCAAAAGGCGGAGCCGAAAGAACCCAATTCAAATCCCAAACAGGAACTACAGCCTTCCGAGGGGGCGCCACCCCTTGGAAAAAGGTCTTAACCAGCGGGTGTACAGCAAAAGACCTCTGGAAGAAAACCGACAAGGCAGAAACCTGTCCTTTCAAAGTACTAAGCTGGAACCCCAGGTCCAGATTATGCTGAAGAAACTCCAAAATTCTGGGTACAGAAAAAACCCTACAAGGCAAGGCCCTAGCCTCACACCAATCAATATAGGACCTCCAGGTCCTATAGTAAATGCCAGAAGAGGACCGCTTCCTAGCCCTAATCAGGGTGTGAACAACCGTCTCAGACAAACCTTCCTCTTTCAAGATGAAGGTTTCAGCAGCCAAGCCGTCAAAGCCAGCGTTTGCAAATTGGGGTAAAACTGACGACCCTGAGATAGCAGGTCCGGCAGCAAGGGAAGCCGGTACTGGTCCACGGCCAGCCTTACAACGTCTGCGTACCAAAGCCTTCTTGGCCACCTTGGAGCCACCAGAATCGCTGGTGCCCTTTCTAGAACCAGTTTGCGAACTACCTTGCCCAGCATGGAGACAGGTGGAAACAGGTACAGAAAGCCCAGGTCCTTCCAAGCCAGTGACAAGGCATCACCGCCAAGGCCAAAGGATCCTGAGAAAGAGCCACAAAGGCCGGAAGTTTGTGATTGTGCCTTGAGGCAAAGAGATCCACCTCCGGAGTCCCCCACCTGTGGCAAAGATCCAGAAAAACCTCGGGTTGAGAGACCACTCTCCGTGGTGAGAGGATCCCCTGCTCAGAGAATCCGCCTCCGAATTCTCCACTCCCGGAATGTAGACCACCGAAAGGCAAGGAACATTGCTCTCCGCCCAGTGCAGTATCAGAGAGACTTCCCTGAGGGCACTCCTGCTGCGAGTCCCTCCTTGGTGATTTATGTAGGCCACTGCCGTTCGGTTGTCTGAACGCACCTGAACCGGAAGACCCCGTAACTGTGGAGTCAACCGAGCCAGAACCAGACGAATGGCTCTGAGCTCCAATACATTGATGGGGGTGTGAGCCTCCTGGGGACCCCACACCCCGCTGAACTGATGACTCTTCCAATAACCTCCCCAGCCCGACAGGCTGGCATCCGTGGTAACCGTCTCCCAACAAGGGGCCAGAAAAGATCTGCCCTTCACCAGATTGCTCGAGTCCAGCCGCCACCGAAATGACTGCCAAACCCTGGGAGACACCTTGAAAGGTTGATCCAATGACAGTGGACTCCTGTCCCAATACGTCAATAGGAGAAGTTGAAGAGATCTCATGTGAAACTGTGCAAACGGCAACGCCTCGAAGGAGGACACCATCAGACCCACCAGTTTCATCCCCTGTCAGACAGAGGGACAAGCACTGTCCAGAAGAAGACGGATCAAGTCCTGAATCCCCTGCACCTTGGCCTGGGGCAGAAACACTCTGGCCAGACTGGTATCCAGAGTCATGCCCAGAAATGAAATCACTCGAGACGGGGAGAGAGAAGACTTGGTGCGGTTGATCACCCACCCGAACCTCTCCAGGGTCGACACCACCTGGTGGGTGTCCAGTTCCGCCTGCTGAAGGGAAGAAGCTGAAATCAACAGATCATCCAGATAAGGCACAATGCGAATGCCCTGTGATCTGAGCAGAGCCATTACGCCTGCCAAAACCTTGGTGAAGACCCTCGGTGCCGAGGTCAGACCGAAGGGAAGAGCTACGAATTGATAATGTTGATCCTCTATCGCAAACCGTAGGAATCTCTGATGCGCCTGAAAGATCGGAACATTCAGATACGCATCCTTGATGTCTATGGATGTCATGAAATCCCCCTGGTGAAGGGAAATGATAGCGGAGCGCAGAGTCTCCATGCAGAACTTTTTGGCTCTGATAAACCTGTTTAGAACCTTGAGATCTAGAATGGGTCTCACCAAACCCTCCTTTTTGGGTACCGTGAAAAGGTTGGAGTAGTAACCCCTGCCTCTCTCTCCGACTGAGGCACCGGGTAAATAACTCCCATGTCCAGAAGGTTTCTTACCGCTAACAGGAGCCCCTGTGCAGCCTGATGGTCCGAGGGCACCCGAGACCTTAAGAACCTTGGAGGCGGCCAGTACTCGAAACTCCAGTTTGTACCCGGACTAGACCACTTCCAGGATCCAATTGTCTGTGACCTCCCGGGCCCAGACCTGGAAGAAGAGCCGCAGCCGTCCCCCTTCATTGCTGAGCCGGCTTACCGGCGGGCTTAGGCTTGGAACCCCAGGCAGCTGTCGGGCGCGCCCGACCTCTGCCCCTATTCCAGGACGAGCCCCTGACACCAGAGACGGGTAGACCCCTAACCACTCTGGTTCCACGAAAGGAAGGGGCGAAGGAACCAGCCTCCCGAAAGGGACGGCGCTGCTTCTTACGCTGAGGTAACCTACCTCCCTTAGCAACAGCATCCAATTTGTCTCCAAACAGCCGCGTACCCATGAAGGGAAGAGCCGTAAGCGACTTCTTGGCCCCAAAATCCGCCGTCCACTGACGCAGCCAGACCAATCTGCGCATGGCCACCAATAAGGCCAAAGTCCTGCTACACATGACGATAGAATCTTCCATAGCAGACAAAACAAAATCCATGAACAATTCACACCTCTTAAGAGTAGTGAACTCAGCGCTATCCGGATCAAACTGACCATCATTCAGCCAGTCCCTGATCAGGGACCTGGTAGCAAGAGACACTAGAGCAGATGAACACGCCGGCCGCAGGGCCGATCCCACACTGGAAAACGCATGACAAGCCATCTGATCAAGGCGCTTATCCTCGCTATCCTTAAGGGAGGTAGCGTCAGAGGTGTTAAGCACAGAAGAATTGGTCAAGCCCAAAACTGGCGCATCGACTTCGGGAGGAGAGGACCATCGCTTGACCGCCTCCACCGGGAAAGGATACTTCTTGTCCCATCCCTGGGGAGCACCAGGAAGCCGACAGGGCCTCTCCCATTCTTTCTGGATCAGTGCGTCAAAATGATCCTGCGTAGGGAAATCTAGACGGGGCTTGCGGATCCCAAAAAATTCCCCCTTCTTTAGGGAAGGCGCCTCCGGGGGATCAATATCCAACACCTTCAACATATGTGACAAAACAGCAGCCGTATCTACGGCATCCCCAGGCGCCTGCCCAACCAAAGCATCACCAGACTGTACAAAATCAGACTGTCTCCTCAAACACTTCCCCCTCCTCTAAAGGGGAATAATCAGACAAGTCCATAGAGTCGTTGTCCGCGTCCCACACGGGCTGTGCCGATGACAAATGTCTCTTTTTAGCTTGGGCCTTCTTGCCCACCATGCTACCAATAAACTATTCAATGCTGGCCAATCTGGCACCAACATCCGACTGCAACTCCCCGCTGGCACCAATGTCACTCGGGGTACGGATCAAGCGGGGAGGGGAAGGCGATGAAGCGGGAGGAGCCGACCCAGAAGGCTGGGACCCAGACTTCCGCGTTATGGCCTTATGAGCGCATGGAGTACAGATCGGTACATACTCTCCTGTAAGGGATGCCCCACACCCCACACATGGGCGGGCTTGCCCCAAGGTGCCCGAGCCCAGTATCCTGCGGAGCCTCCATATGGTGATTTTTTAGTGGTCAGTCGCAAGACCGCAGGGAATTACGCTTAAGCAACCCGGGATGCTCCTTAAATGTCCCGGTGGGAGGATTTGGAGGGGATCAATTTTAAACTAGGGACCCCAGGACCAGGAGGAACCTCTTAATATGCACAATATGAAGCAATCTGCAACACACAATAGGCATATCAGTTACTAATAATAGCATCTGAACATATATATAGATATATACAGCAAAAAATTGTCAAAAAACACACACCAGGGGCCCACCCCACCAGAGAGTGACCCCCAATACAAGGAAAAAAAACGGCCAACAGGCTCCTACCTGACCCCTAAGATCAGACACAGCCACGCAGGAAGCACCAAGATGGCCCCTGGCCTTGAGGTAACCGGACCCAGGAAGAAGAAGGGGGGCGTGACAGCGCCGAGGGCGCAATTTCCAGGCCACGCCCCCCTCCCTGCAGCGTGGATCTAGCAAGAGAAAGGCCCTGTAAAAAACGTGCCG